>JAHZNF010001540.1:0-11751 GCA_027744215.1 Troglopedetes dispersus
CTTCCATTACTCATAGGTGGGCTGACTCAGAATGTTCAAGGCTGAAAATTCAAACGTGTCCAAAAAATCTACGCACAACTATCGGTGACGTATTGCCGCTAATACGGTTTCCGGTAATCAGTAGTGAAGAAATAGCTCTAGAAGTTGTTCCAACTGGGATCCTGACCATGGAAGAATGCACTCTGTTGCTTCAGCACAAAGTAGTTACTCCAGACAGCAGGTAACATGTGACTTGTAATTACATTGTTAAAAAGGCTATTACGCAGATATGGATTTCAATGCTATAGACTTTCGTTTCAATTTTACAGAACATTGCTCCCATGCTTACCCTTCAGTGATGAACGACGCAGCTACTCCGCTTACAAAGCTTTGTTTTATGAAGAAATGAAAGGGATGTACGTGGACTTATCCTCCGGCTGGTTTAACCGTTTTGTTGTTGATCAGCCGATATCCATCGTTAGCTTTGGATTTTATGGACCTCATGGAAAACTTAATGCATCCTATAACATTGAAATCAAGCTTCTAAGGGATGACCTACCTGAGTCGTCCTCGCCGCTGGGAGAAGCGAAATACACAAACATGGCTGTGACGAGGAAGGAAATATTCCATGTAAAGTTCCCCCATCCTATTCCAGTTCATCCCGGGGTTGCTTACAGAGCCTGGTTTTCGCTTGAGGTAGAAATTTTGTACTTTGCAAAATAGTTGTGGAGTAGGCCCAATTTATGCATGTGTACAGAATACAGAATGTTATTAACGTTTTTTGGTACGAAAATTATTATTACAGGGCCCCAGAACCTGTCATGGTGGATCACCGTCGACAGTTATTGAAGTGGAAGTTCCAGTGAAAACGCATTATGAGAAGGTTAAGTTCACCTACACAGTTGTAGGTGCCAATCAGTTACCCGAGATTATGTTTCATGTATAAATTACTGTATTTACAATATTATCGAAATATTCGAGATGCATAATTCTATGAATTTTATTATATATCCTTACTTTCTGTCAAATATCACATAAAATCGTACCTGGTTAGTGATAATCGGTCTGCCTTATATGCATTAATTCTACCGTTAAGTCTAATCTGTTAACGCGAGGATAAAGAAATACAGCTATAATAATGTAGATGAAATAATGAAACAGAATATTTAGTTGGATTAGTATTTATTTTTTATGACGTGCCTGAATAAATTACCTGAACGAATTGAACGGGAGGAAGGAAAATGTGGCTTGCGTAATTCATGAAAATGGTAATTTAAACTGCACAGATTTAATATTAACTTTAAACCAGTCATGTCGTAATAACAGTATTTGAACGAAGTTTTCTAATTTTACCTAAAAAATATTGTCACACACCTTATCATTACATTATGGAGTTTCACTATCATTTGACAAAAGACAAAATTGAAGCATACTACCAGAATGATTAACTTTTTGCAACATAGGTAATATGTGTGTGTCCTCCGATTATGATACTATCTCATTTTCAAGTTTCAAGTCCCCAACACTCTTCAGGTTTCACATACTAAATTAATTAAAGGTAATTCACCAGTCACTGAACTTACTTAGAGGGGTGCCTGTAGCCAACTCTGAACTTTTTTTGTCGTTAAAATATAAACCATAAAAGTATGAAAAAACTTTCATGTCATTATATACTGTCATTATTATACAGCATTAAATTGTCAAAAAAAATCATGAACAAGGATGAGCTACTGCAAAGTGAAGGAGTAGGTAGGTGTGCGTATGGTATGTGCCTAACTTTTGTGGCTTTAATACTGCTTTCGTTCCGCTCCAGAAAGTAAGCGATATTTAAAAAAAACACCAAGTTAGTGTGCGTGTGTAGTTCCTTAAAGTTAGAAACATTTGAATAATTACCCATCTGTTTTCAACCTCATGACAGTACATAACTTTCTGCAGTTAATGTCTTGTCACTTATAAATCATATTCTCCATCTATGAAGGTTTGCAGTATGAAATGGTTAATTAATTTTGCACAGAAATTGCATTGTTTCTGACGCGTCGCGTCTTGTCATACAACGCTGAAGTCAGAATATGAAACAATACTTCATTGTATTTACATTTTATTGTAGATTAACGTGTCTTCTGTAATTAGAGAGGTGGACATAAAACATAAATAAATTTCTCTTCACTTACCGTGTTAGAAGAAGTAATTCAAACAAGATAGTTACAAGAAATAAAAGCACAAATACAGTGTGTTGTATTACCAATTAAAATTATCGTACTTATGGAGAATTGTTTCATATATCATCATCATCACTTTCCTCGACATTTAATGGGATGCCATCATCTAGGTTGAACTTGACAATTAGATTTTGCGTGTAAGTAGGAAAAGATTCTGCTAGTTTACATTTCAAGGGCATCCTCAAATCTTAGACCAGGAGAAACTTTTAATTATTTTTTCGTGGAAAAAAAGAAGAAAATTGATAAACATGCACATGAGAGTTTCAGCAGAGGTTGTTTGCATGGGATGAGATGAAGGTTACCCGTCTGAGTACAAAGAACTAGTATGTGTGTCTGTGTGCTTACACGATGCCTATGTTGCTCGGTAATAAGTTAGTAAGAAGTATTGCAATTGAAACATGCAATTTATTATGGTTTGTGTTTGCCAAAAATCATTTTCAGAGAGTCAGCATCGCCGCCGTGGTTTTTTGCACGTTCCACTATCAACCTGTTGTAATTTTCATGGACGCTGACCGCTATATAAAGTGTGAAAAGAAGATCGTTTTCGCTTATAAAAAGGCAATTTAGTTTTTATTGTTCATTTCTAAGTTTGACATGAAATGATCAAATTACAACGAGAATAGCTCCGTCCAATGACAAGCTAGTACTCTTGTCATGTGTCATCTTCTTACAGTTGTGCAATTATAAACGATCCACTACTTTCCACTGAGTAATATTTTAAAGTGATGATTTCTGTTACAATAAGATAATAAAAACGATTGTTGCAAACGAACGCAGTCATATATCAAAAAATACTTTTTCTATATACTAGTTAAGCATAATGTGCATTAGATTTTGAGTAATCTTGGCTTTGGCTACTTTTATTGTCCTATTTTTATCCCTTTCAGCTAAATAATGTTCGTGCCACTACAAAATAAATGGTCATGGTTTATAAAATTAGATGGTTTGATATGTTGCCATAATCTCGTTTGTAATACTTTCAGTAGATCTAAAACCACCATGAGGCATCCCAACAAATGAGACCACAAAAAATGATATTCTCATTTTTCATCTATTTTTTTCTAGTTTTATCTATTATTGCCTGTAGGCTAGTATCACCACGTTCTTGCAAAAAAAACATGAGCAAGTTTTTTACGAAAGTGATTCTATTAATATAGTATGTTGCAGTGGAGGACTAAATGTTACACGCTTGACATGTCATATTAAAATAATAGCAACATAAATAAATAATACCTTAGTATTGCGCATTCACTTGTTAGCCAAAATGTAAAAGTTAGGACGCTCATTGTCCACCTTAAACTATTCTTTTAATCCTACTTTATCTCGATACTGCTTTATTAATTAAATTTAATGAGTCAGCAAAAATATGTGGGATTTATATCCGTTCCTCTTCCACTAATTCGGAATGACTCTGGCCATAAGAAATTAAGAGACTTAAAATTAGTTAGTTAGTAGTTTGTCCAACAACGAGTATGAGCTTGTTGAAGTTGCTGGTGGCGGTGATAGTGTCTTCACCTTCCTAAACTTGCGTAATCAGGTGCAAGAAAGATGGAAATTTTGGGACCGCTCTTTTATAGAGGTTAAAGTCTAAACCAACGTCTAAGCAGGAATGTGCTATTTGCAACTCTGGAGTAGTGGCATAAATCTTCAATTTCGAGTTCTTTCAATAAGAGTTGCATAAGCCGGCTTGCATTTTGCTTCCTTATTATTAACTCTTTTAACTGGCAATGATATCATTGTTTCAGGGAAGGATGGGATGACCTATAGATTGTGTTAATGAATCAAATAAAATTTTTTAAACTTGTACCACAGGTGGTGTGCACTTTCAACATTATTTAAATGAAAATTTGGAGGCCGTTGTATGCCAAATGGGAAAACCTACATATGTCATTCGCTCGATGCGATGTAACAAATAATGCAAGAATTAGTATGTTTGATTAGTTGATTTGATTGACGCATGAATGATAATGAAAAGTGATTGGTAGGTATGTAATTTCAATGATTGATGATAAGTATGGGGGAGATGGTCTAGTCCGATTACTTATATTAATGCTGTATCAGTCTGAATACTAATTTTCTTTGGCTACCGCAAGNNNACAGGTGGTGTGCACTTTCAACATTATTTAAATGAAAATTTGGAGGCCGTTGTATGCCAAATGGGAAAACCTACATATGTCATTCGCTCGATGCGATGTAACAAATAATGCAAGAATTAGTATGTTTGATTAGTTGATTTGATTGACGCATGAATGATAATGAAAAGTGATTGGTAGGTATGTAATTTCAATGATTGATGATAAGTATGGGGGAGATGGTCTAGTCCGATTACTTATATTAATGCTGTATCAGTCTGAATACTAATTTTCTTTGGCTACCGCAAGCTTACTTTTATTAGATGCACTTTGCACAAGACATGCCAAATGTACTGGAAACAATTCAACTAATTTTATACTAAAATCACTCGTCAATATCAGTTTATAAATCATGGTCGACACTCCCTGTCTGTGGTGAGGTGTTACCATTATTTGCAAATTTTTCTCACAATTATTCAATCCAAACAGTGTAATTCTAGTGATTTTTGTTTTGTCACGGTTGTTTTTGGAGGATGTATGTAGCGTCATCACTTTTTCTGTCAAAGTGCCGCCGATATGAATTTCCGATAACTCGCATTAGTTAAATGGTTCTGAATACAATTGCTTCAATTTTATGGCACGTGTCAAATTATGACAAGAATGGATCATTACACGACCAGTGTATCAAGAATACAAAATTTGCATACTTCCAACTTACAATTACAAAAATACTTGCTACTTTATTGTATCGTTATTAGTAATTTTAATAACAATGATTCATAAATCTCTCACGCCACCGTCAATTCCACTGTAAGCATAGACTCATCCATGAAAATGATAACTGCAGCAAGAAAAATAAATCCGTTTGTCGCAACAAGATGTTCTCCTCCTTTATGCAGTCTTATTTTTTTATTGCGTGATTTTTATCTGTTCACCTGCTCCACCATCCACCCAATAATTTTATTATCATTATCTTCACTTTTGTACGCGGTCATGCATTTTCCTACTGAAGAATTGTACCTTAGCGAATTAAAGAGGAAGTATTTAATCGAACTGTAGCAGACAGGTAGTGCCTGTGCCATTGCGTGCATTTATGCACCTGATAAATCAACCCTTCTCTTTTACAAAGCGAGTTGTAAAGTATGGTGCTGCTGATATGCATCGTCCTATACAACGTATAATATTATAGCAGTTATTGCTTTGTGAAATGAAGGATAACCGATAATATCCCTTCCATGTACTATCATTTTAGCTTGCCAAAAAATTAAGGTTTTCATATTTTACATACACGCAAGTATACAACGAGATTTGATTCAATAAAGTAAAAATAAATTAGACGAGCTATGATGTATTTGTATACAGAAGCAAACAATATTATGTACATATTTAGCAGGATGCTTGCGCATAAATAATCCAATGAATGATATTAGGCAGGGCAAAGAAAAAAACCTTGCTTGAAGTTGTTTTCTATTAAAAGGAAAAATTCCTCAAAGTGCAGTATAATATCAACAATGTACTTTTATTGTGCATGTTGTACTCTGTCTGTCTGCGCTATGTAACGTTTTAAAATGTGAACCTTTTGTTGGGTTCCCTTTTGTTGAAACATTTTTTAGGTTGTACATAGGTTTGTTTGTTGTTAGTATTTCACCAAACATGGCACTGATAACACTAGTAAATAGAAGTGAGTAGTGAGCGTTGTTCATTTTGTTGCATGATGTACCTTCAATCAATGGAAGAATTGGTGTTTTGTTTGCTGCGCACGTTGTTAAAAAGCGAAAGGATATTTTTGCAGGAAAGAAGTGTTAGTACCAGTTTGACTGTTTGACATAAGCCTGATGATACCTGTTGCTCCGCGTCACCAGAAATTCCTACGATCTTCCAATAAGCATAATTTATTATGTAACCAGTCTGCAAGCACAAAGGAATGTTGCCGTGAAGTATTTTGGACATAGAACTGAGCTGAAGTTGTGGTACAATGTGAATTTAATGTACACCTTTGTCGCTCAGTCGTTTCAATCAAAATGTGCAATAAAGATTTCGTGTTTGCTCGAGCCTAAATCCTGATTACACAATGAAAGCGGAACAAACATGTTTTCGCATTTGTTGCTGACTTCTGCATGCATCCGTTTTAGTGAGAAGAGTGAATTTTTTCTTTAGTGACATCAAAATAACAATTCTTGTGAACACATTATGAACTGTACTGGTTGTGAAAATACCTACGTTTTTCTAAAAAAAATTGTATAATGTATGACGTGATTTTTAGTTAAAATAAAATTTTATTTACTATTTCTGGTGACAAGTTAACTTCTGCTGTTTTGACATTAAATGGCCCGATGGAAGCAAGATATGAAGAAAAAATAAACTAGTTGTTCTCAATACGCCCCACAACAACAAAAATCTGAGTTTGAGGTAATATTCATAGTTTTATATATAGATGATTGCATTGCTACAACGTTTGGAAGTTATGTTATTTTCCCTCTCATCTCATAACGAATGCAAAAATAGGTAGGTATACAGTGTGGGAGGAAGTAGTCGTGAAAGCTTCCATTGTTCAAATGTCCATGAAAAAGGAAAATTTGGTACAAGTTGTTTGTCAATTTTTAGCTGTGTTCACGATGGTTGAAGTTTTGCTGATGTGGTTTATTGTAATGAAAATGTGGGACGCAAACCTACTTCAGGTGAAATGACCGACCGAGATAAACAGGTGTAATTTTAAAATCCATACCCCACTCTTAACACGGAACATGGATGAGATACTAATTCTAATAAAATGTGGGAAAAATGCTGCGAATTGCACATTGATGTTGCTTCAAATGTTTATTTACTGTAAACAATAAATCTTACTGGAGAAAATTGGATGACTAGCATGAGTAAACGACTCATTCGATAACACTCAAGTTACAATCAAGTTAAACTCCAAAATGGAAATGCGTACTTTGCTTCTACATTTTCGTAATATTGTAATGTATAAATTCTGCTGATCTAAAATATTGAATTACTTTAACTTTCAGTTCCTGTAATAATCGGCCGTACCTAAGGACGAAATGGATAATCCAGCCTTAGAAATTGGACCTGAAGAGGTAATCTAAGTTGTTCTTTTCACATTTCATAGCAAGCACCCATTAATAATATGCTCATACATTATTATGACTATTATGAGCATGACATCATTAAAGGCCATAAGGTGATTGTAATCAAACTCTTCAGGTATTACAAATTAATTAAATAAGTCAAATCCTTCTTGTTTAAGCCTTTTATCGATTCCTGTTGCCTTATTGCCTATAATAACATGTAGTTGTAGCTTCTGCACGTATGTAGGTAAGTCTTAATCCATGTTATATTATGGACTATGAACACATCCAGCGTCTGTCTCTTCATGACATGGTCTATGGGTGCCAGGCTGGCAATCTATTAATTCAGCAGTCCTCAGTCCTCATTCAATTTGAATCAAACTTTTCAAGGCCACCAATGATTTTTCATGATCTGTAATTAGTTAATTGATCTTGTATATTGTCACCAAGTTGAAATGTCAAAAAGTGGAAGATTTGCTAAAAAATTTAAGGCGAGGCAGAGATAAGGAAAAGGTGCTTAGGACCTTATTAAGAGCGTCATTAGCACAACATTGGACAATTTAACAAAATACTGACAAATAACTAGTACAAGTTGATTGACAATTAACCAATTCTTTACGCAATTATTGAACTATTTGCCCAAAGGTTATCAAATTTTCCACAAAAACACTAATACCTATCAAATTAGTATGAAATGATGTTTCACTGAGGTATTTAAGAACAAGCGAACGTGCAAAGTGCAAACGTGCTCACGCTTGTGCGTGGTGTTAGGTACCTAAATGTTTACATTTAAGAATTTGACTGAAGCATGATGATACATCCAAGTGCACAAGGCGTCGAAGTGAGTTCCATAGTTCCATTTACTCCAGTGAATGTATGAGCATGACTAGTAGTAGTATGAACTGACGTGACAAATGATGGATAAATTTTGTCATGAATGTTTCAACATGGTTGAATTAAGTTAACACTTTAAGTTTTCATCAAACTCGTCATGGTCTGATCACATATAGGTCAGAGTAAATACCTCTGGTGTCAATTGTCAATCACGAGCAAATAATTCTACATCGATGTAGCTTCTGCGTAACTATTAAATAGAAGTAGTGATCTTGATTGATCATGATTTCCTTGGAATTGACGTTAACTTTTCAGATGATTAGGACTCGACTTCCTCGGAATCAGGGATCAATCCTGGTTTTAAGGGCAACAGTACAATGAAAAAGTGTGCAAACATGTTGTTACTATGCTCGTCTGTCTCGTGAAAGTTGATTTAGGCGAAGTTCTTTTATTTTTTACACCGACGTGACAAATGATGGATAAATTTTGTCATGAATGTTTCAACATGGTTGAATTAAGTTAACACTTTAAGTTTTCACCAAACTCGTCATGGTCTGATCACATATAGGTCAGAGTAAATACCTCTGGTGTCAATTGTCAATCACGAGTAAATAATTCTACATCGATGTAGCTTCTGGGTAACTATTAAATAAAAGTAGTGATCTTGATTGATCATGACTTCCTTGGAATTGACGTTAACTTTTCAGATGATTAGGACTCGACTTCCTCGGAATCAGGGATCAATCCTGGTTTTAAGGGCAACGGTACAATGAGAAAGTGTGCAAACATGTTGTTACTATGTTCGTCTGTCTCGTGAAAGTTGATTTAGGCGAAGTTCTTTTATTTTTTCCGAGAAGTCTTAAAAATTAATCCCACCCTAATATCATGTTTATTTTGCGATTAGCACACTTGTTCACACATAAAGTGTGATAAAAGTGAGATAACACATTATACCTGCTGCAAGCCTATTCACAATTCATAAATCATGTGAGATCCGAATGTACCACAATCATTGTATGGAAACATAGGGCTACTTTTTAATTGATTGATTATTGCGATAATGCAACGCTTGACCAATGAAGATATTATATGGTCTGACATATAATAAAGTTTATCGTATTTTTTTTCATAAATTGCCTGTTGTCTGTTTAAATAGACAGTTTAATACGACTCGGACAATCTACAATGGGGATATCCAGTATTGACTACTTTACATTGTAGGTTCATCTTGAGTTCAGCCGACCATCCTTTTCCCAATAAATAATAACAAACAAAATGTAATGATTTCTGGTGAAAACAGTACTGCTAACATTTTAAATTGCACGGTTCACTAATTTTGATGAAATGTCAACTTCGACTCTAAATTTGATAACATATAAATGCATAAAGCTATATCCATCCAGTCGAGATTGAGATTAGGTACATATTATACTTTGTACCCAACAGTACAAGTGTAGACATGCTTGCTTACAATGATGAATAAACAATAGTGAATAGAAATCATCTTTACATATTCAGTATTCAGAAATCGTTTGCATTGCACTGGTCAATTTTAAACATATAATATTCATATTTCGCAAATCCGGATGATAAGACATTCACATCACGATAAGCACAATAAGCAGCATGTGAGATCCTGCCAGAGGAAGAATACCGCATTCAGTTTGTACGTGACAATTTTTAATATTGACTGATGGATATTATGTCCCGTTTATTACAGAAAGCGTAGGGGAGGAGTAAGTAACTTTGTCAAGTAATAGTATATTTTTTAAACGCCTCGTAAAGATTACATTGATTCACTGGAACGCAGAAGACGTCAGTCAACTATAACCCGTTTGTGGTAGTAGTGTTTACAAAAATGTTACAAAATCATGTTGTTCATGAATTTGATCTAGGTTCATATAAAAACGCTGTGGGCTCAGCAGTTACTCACAATTACAATTTTGTTTTTCTCCAGTAAACACATTTCTTCAAGCCAGAAATATTAAAGAATTAATTTTTCTTAAAAAACATGGACAGTGACCAGCTAAGGGACAATATAATGCGAGTGCACACTTTGCAGGTTCCTGGAAAAGAAAAGGCTGCAGCGAGCACACAAGATGGAGAGGACGCCGGTCCTTCCACATCGACAAGCTCAGACAGCTTAGACCGGAAAGAAGACAATTCTCTCTTTTATTCCATTAACGACGAACCACCATGGTACTTAACCGTATTTTTAGGATTCCAGGTAAGCTCCTCATTTCCATTTTGAAACAAATTATTACTTGTAAAACATTTATGGATTACAATCTACAATAAGATTAAGTTGTGGAACTAAATTGTATTTTTTTCAGCATTATATAATGATGGCAGGTGGAACAGTAAGTCTATCGCAAAAAAATTTACCTAATTAATTTTATAATAATTAAATACCCGAATGGAGAATATCAAGGTATAATAAGATCATATGCATATTTTATTTTTCTCTAGGTCTCGGTGCCATTTATCCTCTGCCCAGCTATGTGTATATTAGATGATGACCCTGTCCGAGCGCAGATTATTTCGACAATTATGTTCGTATCTGGAATAGTGACTCTCTTACAAAGCACATTCGGGACAAGACTGCCCATCATTCAAGGTGGCAGTTTTGCCTTCATCGTTCCAGCTCTTGCCATCCTGAACCAACCAGAATGGAAATGCCCACCAGTTTCCGTGATAAGTGCATTAACCCAGGAAGCACGAACTGAACTTTGGCAGCGGAGAATGCGAGAGATTCAGGGTGCAATCATTATTGCGTCAATCGTGGAAGTTCTCATTGGACTTTTCGGTACGGGGGCATATATTTCATTTAATTTTAATGCTTTACTTGGAAAGATTTTCTGAGAAAATCTTGTCACTCATGATTTCCGCGATGAAATCAAGATGAAATCAATCAATCTTTAAAGTTATTTTCTGGCACAAGCACTCTCCAACATAATTTTTCATTTATTGATTGACAGCATTTATTGAGCGACAACACATTAGGCTGCTTATTTATTAAATTTATTCGTAACCTTTACCCTCTTTTAGCAAGAACAAGGATTACTAGTCATGTACTTTTTTACAATTTAACACTTGTGTTTTTACAGGAATCGTTGGGTTGCTTCTGAAGTACATAACTCCAATGACTGTTGCTCCTGCAATTGCTCTTCTTGGTCTCTCCTTATTTCATGTGGCAGGATTACATGCGTCAGCTAATTGGGGCATTGCAATTTTGTAAGGAAACAAAAACAATTTTACTTGAGAAACATTATGCTTATTTGGGGTTTATGAGCATGTAAAATATAATACGTCATGGTCATGTTTACTTTACTGCACGCATGAATCATGTTGGCATTGCTGCTCCTCAACAGGCAGATTTATAACATCATCGTTTTAAATCACTCATGCAAAAGAAAGTCATGCACACACATACATAAGTGCACGGTTTAAAGAATTGCATACTTGAGCTTTTAAAATTATCAGCCTACGAAGGAAACAAAGAACGAAGTGCGTTTTGAACAATTCAATTATTTCTTCGTTATGCTCATTTATTAGTCCGTATTGCTCGTTTAAAAT
>JAHZNF010001541.1:0-14619 GCA_027744215.1 Troglopedetes dispersus
GTAACTTCACACTACAAAAAAAACATGACGCCTTCCTCTCCCACTCTTGCTCCATTTTATTGAGCAAGTCTCAAAATAATGTGTGCAAAAGCAACCACCACCACCGCACTGAGCGAGCGACCCTATCTCAAAGAACGATCATCGGTGTGCTGAAAAGGGGCGATGACACAATTTATCGATTTCTCAGATTTCTTCCATTGACTTGTCTTTATAAAAAGATTTTATTGCTTGTGACAAATCAATTATACATTACCAGTTGTAATATCTATGATGATGAGGATAGACTTTTCCCAAAAACTTTTCAGTTTGATTAATAGCATTGTTTTTCATGATTCCTTTGCCCTGTGGCTAATTTGCAATTTGCCAGTTTTCGTCATCATCATCCCCCTCCACGGACAAAAAGTATTTCTCGGGGCTATTTTGTACTGTGTCAATAATGATAATTATGATAATGGAGTAGCATCTATATATAACACGAGGAGGGTATCATGTATCAACTCCCACACGTGCATCCGCGCAAGGTGAATATATTTTCCTCTTAGTCCATAATTTTTCCTTATTCGCACCATATATCCAACATCACGCTTCCCATTAAAAAGTATTGAACCCCTCAATTATGCGGGCTGGTAACTGGTGTGTGCATAAATAAATAATACATTTTATGAACACATTTGTTCAAAATATATTTATTAGGATTATAGGGAACAAGGAATAAAGATTGGATGATGTAACACAAAGTCGTGGGATTTAATGTCTCATTGATAAGCTTAAAAACAATATTTAAAATGATGCATGTTTTTTTTCGCAGGCTGACAAAATTTATTGCAGTCCATGCTACGAGGCTCAATTTGCTGCGCGTTGTGACGCCTGCGGAGATGTTTTCAAAGCTGGTAAGAAAAAAGTATCTTTCTCGTCTTCAAATGTTTACATACTTTGATGAAGTGAGCTTATCCAGCAAGAATAAAAGATAATATCACATATCACACTCCCTTCGAATGTCGAAAAAGAATCGCATCCCGTGTAAAAATTAAGGATTTTCCGTCAACCATTTAATCAAACATTTCACATAAAAATCTGACTTGACATGCACACGCGGTTTTAATTTTGGCAAAAAATCTTCTTGGGTGATCTCCCCTCTGCGTCCACTTGTCTGCCACGACATCACTCTTTTCTTGTGCATTCTTTTGTGCTGATCAACCTACGCATACTCACGATATTCCCTCGGACAGCATCATATTTTCTCATTTTCTTGCAAAAAAAAAACAGTGGAGAAGGGCGCATTATGATAATTTTCACAGCCACATTTTCTTTTTTTTAAATGGACACAAGTCTCAACTTAAAACATGTGAGCTTAAAAATGCGCCTGCCGCCGCGTGATTGTTGTTGCTTCTACTGAAGGTGATGGACAATGGGATAATAATACGAAAAAAGCCCATTTATTTGTAGAGACGTCCCAAGATAATATATTTTTAAGACTTGCCATACGTAAGCAAGCATCCGTCACCCTTTTCCCTCCAGATTTGTCCAGCAAGCTAAAAAAAAGGTACTTGAGAGGTGATGCCCAGCAGGAGTGATCCGTAATGAATGTAATAATATTCGGGTTGAGGCAGGTGGTACTCAAGAGCTTCATCACAAAAGCTATTTATTTTATACCATTTTTTGTCTTCGTTTTTTTGGGTTTGTTTGGTGGAAATTACATGAAGGTGTGAGCTTGATGTAATTTACATGTGAAATCACTCACAAGTTACAAGTCATGAAAAAAATGTACACATTATTAAAGCGCCTTCTGAAGCTTATGCAGATATGTGGCAATTTTTTTTCTTCTTCTATGTCGTGTTCTTTTGCGGATGGAAACTGCTGCGTAATATGCAATAAAAATGCAGCCAATGAAACATGAACATGCGATGTGTTTTTTTAATGCTAATAATATTAATGGTAATGGCAATGATGGAGCATTTACTCAATCCCTCTTTTGAAAAAAAACTACAATGACATGACATGAGTGACTTCATTATTTTATACACACACATGGAAAGCCACTTAAATGTGCAATAAATTGAAGTGGGACAACGTTTGCAAAAAAAAGATAATATTAATTATCAAGTTCTTACTGATTGATTCTTTTACGACAGTTTCTCCAACTCGTATATCTCATAATTAGACATGAGCAAACTCCTAATTTGTCCAGTGAGCAATATTCACGATGAGATATGTACAAAAAATGGTTTTTACGACTTAGCTAAAACAAAAGACTGATTTTTGGAAGGAGGAAGGCCGAACTAATTAATTGCTGCCATGAAGCTCCAGATAAGTGAGGCTGAGAGAGGTAGGGATTTTTTTTCTCATTTTCTCCAGGCCACTTTCCAACCCACAATCTCATGATAAATGGGAATTAGACGAATTCCATGTGCATTCCATTCCACTAGTCATTATTATAAAAACAATTACAACATTTTTTTGTTTCAAATAAGTGAGTAATAAATGTGTGGTGAACATGTCCCATGCTATTTGGCTCATCATCATCATCATGAGCTCTGGTGTCTGTATTTCACTATGAGGCGAAAAGGGAGAGAGAGGATTAGCACACATAAAAATCCGGCTGAAAACTGTGTGGGCGGGCATTTTTTTATGTCATTTTAGCAACTTTTTTTCAAAAGCCTCTTCTGGGAACATGAATGGACACATGAATGCATGTTTGTTGTCTGGTATTAAAAATTTGAAAAGTGGTAACACTTGACGTTTTTTTCCTAGAATAAAATCCTTTTGTTTTCTCTCTGCTTATCTTGCCATATTACCAAATAATCTTGTAAGAGAAAAATCGTGGATTGTTATCATTATCACTGCGTATTTGCGTATGAAGTGGCTGACTGGACACTACTATGATAATTCTCGTTTAAAAAGCAGTTTCAATTTTTAACCACAAAGAGCACAATACTGTTTCACGCTGGAAAATATACTACCATGTTTGGAAAATTATGAGAGTGGGTTATGGTTTCGGACGGTGGTGGTGGTGGTGATCGGGTACCACTTTACAAAGTGATGTATGGCTTGTGTGAAGCACTCATAAAAACCTGAAATTTGCATTCTCTAATAAATATAATGATCATGATAAATTCACGGTTAGTAAAAATTATAGGTAGTGGGTAGGTAGTAGGTAGCTTTAATCAGAAAATATGAGCAAGTATCGAACTTTCTACTTTACTCCTGGCTAGCTTGTAAGGAAAAAAGTTATTATTAATAATCATGATCTCCAATTAGCCACACTACACACTTTCCTTAACAAGAGAGGATTTTTTATGGACACGACACGAAGCATATCCAGTCACTCATAATTCCTTCTTTTTTTAAAGATATACAGCCATAATCATGCAAAAAATTTAAGCGGTTGGTAATGAGTAGAAGGTAGCTAGCTAGTGCCAGCCAACTAAGAAGAAGAGGAATTTGTTTCAGGGATATTGCCCGAGTCTATGACTGACCTTGGCTCATCCAAAGGATACATATGTACAAATTGTGCAACTTTGTTTCTGGAGAAGATTTCATAAAAATGGTCCAAAAGAGGACGTAAAGAAAGGTGCCGAAAGAAACTGAATCAATCTTGTGATGCTACATTATTGAATCAATGTGCTTTAAGCCCACACAAGTAGTTTTATGCGGGGTAGCAGGTCTGAACGACTTCCAAAAAAATCGCCTTGGTTGATAGCTAATACATATATTACATATTTTGCACCATATTTTGGAATTATAGGTTTAATCATTCCGCTCACTTTTTCTGGTTTTGTTGTTGGGTCTTAATTAATAAACGTAATAAAACTGTCATAAGCATTGTTTGTTGAACTAAAAAAAAACTTTGTTCAAAACTGCGACATAAATAAGAAGACTTATTATATGGCAGCTTTTTTCCCCTTTTGGATGTTTGATCAAATGCTTGGAAAGGTCGTGCCGCCGGTGGCTTTTTGGTAAAACGGAGAAAAACTGGAATTGCATGTTATGCAATAATGCCTCCAATGATCATGGCTTAAATGATTTCATAATGTTGCCCACATAAACAATCATGTATTATAATCCTTGAATTTGTGAGCAAATACGTAAGACACCGAGATACCTAAAATCCCCTAAAACAATATTTTTATTAATTATTCACCACCAGCATTTTGAGCGGCGGCACGCCCACGACACGAGAGTCATTGAAAATGAGGAGCACGCAATGTGGAATTTGTTGGGACTTCTTTTCTTTTAATTGCTCCCACGTACTATTTTGAGAGGCGTCCTATCACGTGCCTGAATATAAAAATCTAAATTAGGGATGTTGCATGCAACAATCACAATTTTGTGAATGCTTCTAAAATGCATTTCAATGCAATTAATGCTGCATTAATCCTCTCCAAGGATCTCGAATCGAAAAGGAGCAAAGTATAGGAGACAGAGACCAAAACGAGATTTCATTGTAATTTGCATAAAATGCGAGCTTCGTCAAAATAAGTGTCTGTCTTTCTTGATCTGTCAATGTCATCTCAGAAGAAGAAGAAGAAGAAGAAGAAGAAGAAAAAAACGACCCACAAACAATCACACTTTCAATGTTTGACTTAAGAACATCCTCGTATCAAGATGGTTCTAAAAGATAAGATGCAGAAAACCTGCAGCAGCAAGCAACCTTTTGAAAAATCGAGGCGTTATTGGGTTTGTTGTTGTAGTGTTTATAATATTCATCTACATTTATTGTCACAATTGGAAGAAGACAGGAGTAATGTCATCACTTGAACACTCACTTGAGTGTGACCATCAGATCATAATATCCTTCGTCTATGTAGCTCGTCAATATATTTTCCATTGTTTTGATAAGCACGTGGGCGACTCGAATCAATCTCTGAGGTTGAAATTTAGATATGAGCACTCTAATTTCCAGGAGCTGCTGGGATTATTTCTTTTCCGAAGAAATTAAACCATGAATCAATTGAGCAAATAATTCTTTTAAACAAAGTTGGCAGACCAAAAAAAATAATGGGTTTTCTTTTTTATAATTATTGCTTCAAATTAGTATTCATAACCCGGAACGGAATAGGTAACTACTTTTTTCCTTTGAAATGGAAATGCGCCAGCACAAAAAGGACCTCACCTTGAATTAATTCAATTTTCGTTATTATTTATGAGCAATCTTTTGAACACATTTTTTTGCAGATTATAGTGAAATAATATAAAGAAATCACAAGGATGATCATCCTTCCAAAAAAATATATCTTCTTAATTGAATTATCTGCATTGAGAAGTTCATATATGCACTTGTGCCGAGTGATTCATGATCACATTTTCGTCTTTATCACTTTTGTTTATTACCCATTTTATTTCTGTTGTAAAGCTTTGTGCACACGCACACATCTGCCACAGTTTCTCTCTTTGATGATGTGCACACAAATGGAAGTGGAAACTGTTGACTTTACGAGTTGCTAAAATAAGAATTTTATTGCGAATCATAAAAACTAACAAGTTCCTTTTTGAACCAAAAATTTGTTCCTGTCGGCCGCGCACACACAGGGACATGACGACGTGGCTCAGATCAGAGTCTGCGAATGATGGTGCATCCTCATTTTAAAATGGAACATGTAAATGTCGACGACGCTTGTTTGTACTCACTTTTTGCGCTTCGTAGCATTGCGCAAGATGACAACCATGATGAATATGAATGTGACAATAAAAAATGTATTACGTACATCTCTTCTGAATTGTTACATAAGTGCGAGACAAATTGAAATTTTTTCCCAATTTTTCCACTCTTCAAAAAAAAAAGAATAATCTGTCGTCCATTAAAATCGCGTGTTTTTTGCGCCAGCCAAATATGACGCAGGTGCTAACACGATGATGGCGGCACACCTGCAGATTCCTGTCATTCCTCTGAGTTAAGTGTTGTAGACCGTTGTTGGAGAGGAGGAGGTCAAAAGCCCTATTCCGTCCGAACAGGACTGGTCTAAAAATACTCTTGTGCTATTGTTATTGGATCGATTATTTATGAAAAAACTCAAAACAAAACCTTTTCGAGCTTGGTTCAATGCCATAAGCTCTAAAGTGGCTGTGAGATTCAAGTGTGACGAAAATAGGAGGAGGTTCTGATAATGCAAATTTATAAAACCATCTGCAAAAATATACGTTTGCAGGGATGAGAACAATGAGATCGGATGCAATAAGTGGCACCCTATCCGAATCCTCAAATGATTATTGAGAGTGAATATTGATACCTACTCGGAATAACCATGTAAATCATTGATGATGACCATCATCACTTTAATTCAAATACACACACACCTTTATTATAAAAGAAAGTGGTAATCTTTGATGAATCATGATGATGACGCTAAAAAAACTCTGAATTGTATCAAGAAGAAATGAGGTTTGCTCTGGCGTGGTGCACAGGGTCAATTACTGTTATTAAAAACGTTTTTCTGCGAACCCACCGTATTCAGCTACAAAAATAGGCAATCGCACTTTTATGAAATGCACGCCTCTTATTAAAAAAAAACGGAGAGAAGAAGAAGAGAATAATAATAATATGCATTTACATTATGCACACCATTTAATGCACCAACCACCGTGATTATTTATGCAATATAAATACAGGGTGGAGTGAAGTAAGAGCAAAACGTCCTCAGATTTTGATTATATTTTTGTTCGACAATAATTAAAACCTTTTAAGACGATATGCCAATAATAATTTACAGAGAACTGATCTCCTCCTCCATTTTCCATCGAAAAATTCCTAGTGACTCCTCAATGATGGTGATGTTGATCGTGACAATGTGCAGGTAATGTGTCACCACCACATTTATGCAAATGCGATTATCATTGTCACTGTCACCACCACTATCATCACCAAGAATTTAAGGTGCTTGTGTTTGTGACTACTCAGTTGTTTCCACAGGATAAGATAAAAAAAGATGCTACATTGTTGATAGTTTTGTGTCGGAAGAAGGCCCGCTAATGAATGGATTTTTATCTTAAAAATTGTTTGATTCTTCCTTTTCGCCACCAATCAACATCCGAGCGGAGGTCATTTCTGACGAGAAAAATTATGTGCCAGGAGCACCATCATTATTAACTTTTCCCATTGTGCACACATTAACTGTATTTGTCTTCTCTCTCATGATGAACTCATCGTCTTCATCATTCCATCAGTCATTTTGATCACATAAGTAGACTAGTGGACGGACACAAATGGTGGTCAAATATATGTATTAAAATAGTGTGCCGTTTTGCAGTGACGACGAGAGAGGACTTGATTTGCGAGTGGTGCTAGCAAGTAAGTACCTAAATGAAATGGATGATAAAGTTGACCTTCGCTCTATAGTAGTCAGCATATAAAGATTTTGGTGGTGGAAAGCAGAGGTGTACAGATTTTGGTCTTGTTGTTGCTACTCAGATGAACAATATATTGCCACTATTTTTTTTATTTCATTCTTTTTTTTCTTACACGCTGATCGGATGAGACTATTTACATTTGAAAAATTTATTCGCTTCTAATCAATGATTAATTATTATTCATCCAATTGGCTCCCTGAAAAGAAGTGGACAAAATGGTTCGTGAATGGAGACCATTCTCATGTTTTTCATAATATGTTCGCTCCTTCAAATCGTAAAAATTTCTTGTTTCCTCTCCACTTCTGATCGACATTGAAGTTTAAAGGAAGGAAGGAAGAGGATGATGATTATTATGAGCGAAGGTGTAAGAAATGGAATTTTTTTCCTTTGTTTTCTGTTCCTCTTATCGCCACAGATCATCTCACTTCTCTTAATCGTTTTCTACTCTTTTCTGCGACGACGATGACGATCTTTTCCATGTTCGATCGAAGTTGCAGAAAAAAGAGCAACACTTCAATGAACGTCTGTTGATGAATACAACAAGAGCCGTCTTGTGTGGTTGTAAATCTTTGCAGGACACATCATATGAAACAGAATAGTGTTGTTGTTGTTACGTGGTGGCCCGTGTGGTCATAATCACCTATACGAATTTTGCCAAGTTACAAAGAGTCTCTTAGTTTTTGCCTCTCCACTTAATATTTTTATCATCCATCCTCCCACAAGATTAGATTTGCGAGTGCTGCTGCTTCTTTCCTTATTAAAGTGGCCAGTCAATCACCTCTCCTTTTGGTATTGACAAAAATATGTTTGGACGTGGTGGCTCATTGTATTCTACTTTAAGTACGTGACAGTGTGTACACGGGATATTTTAAAGTAATTATTATGATTATTGCTGCAACAGCAAATTTTTTTTGGGAGAGGAAGCACGAAACAAATCAGTCAAACGGATTGGACATGGTCGCACTCTTCCATCCATGTACATAGATTACAATATAATGTTCGTCTACAAATTTGGATTCCTCTGCTTCGCAGTAGTAGAAGTACATTAATTATTAGATAGCTCAGGTGCGAAACGGATGGTGGTGGTGGTGATGTGAATGGATTTTTTTAGAGAGAAAAAAAGTCAACCCAATGGATTGGTTAATTTGTCACCAGAGAATTTATACTCCTGTTTTTATCCTAATCAACATCAACCACATAGACCTGGCACACTACATACACATTTCGAAAAAAAATATGTCAAAAAGATTGGAATTTGGGCTCAGGGGAAACACAGAATATAATTGGGTAACAAAATACACAAAAAGAGACATCTCCAGCCAGAACATAGATTACATTTTTTGTGATTTAAAGCAATTTAAATGCAGGGCAATGAGCGATGACTCCATTTGCAAAAAAAAGATACAAGGAGGATTCCAAGCAGAAAGCACATCGAAAATAATAATTAGCCAATTTGTTTCTTCTGGGATCTATCTCCTGCATCATAATAATAATTATTTTTGGGGAGAAAACATAATGTATTCGGAATTTAACATGGAAAGCTCGTAATTTTTGTTGACAGAAAAATCAAATGTCAAAGGAAGGTCTAAAAAATACAGCGGACAATCCTCCAGACACGTTAAATACTTATAATCATTTTTGGCTACACGTCTCACCACTTTTTGTTAACCTTTTCTTTTCTAATTTCGTTTTGATGGGATTTTAACAAGTTCCACGAAAAAAATGTAAATAGGAAAATAATGGAAAATAGAGAGAAGAGGATTATTAACTTGCCCAGACTATAGGTATTTACATTAAGCCGTTTTTTTGAGTGGTGAAGTGAGGTGAGTGAGTTAAAGACTAGTGATTGTGTGGGTGGACACATTTCTCAACCGGCATTGGTATAACTCATTGTGTTTCCCTTATCAACAGCAGCATCACGATACTTCAGCACACATGTATATCCGTCTCTAAAAAATGTTTGAAACAACTTGTTCTTCACTTCACGTTCCAATATTGCTGTAGCCAATTCTCACATGCAATTGTCAACGAGTTGAACACAAAAAAGCACGTTTAAAAACCTGACCTGCAACTTTCAGAACAATTTAAAAAAAACGAATGGACACGGTTGGTTGGTATAGCCATTGAGCGTCATGATTTTCCGAAAAGTAGGCTTCTTTGACGTAAGCAAGCTTTCTTCTTCCGTTCACAAATATAAGTTACACTCAGAAATTGTTTGCTGAGATCATCCAAAGTGTATTATGTAAATGTCAAGCTTCTTCAAAGTCAAAGTCATCATCACCATTTTTTTTAAAAGGATAAGAATTGGCTTACAATAATTACATTAGAATGAGCCAATTTCATCTGGTTTCCTGTTGGATTCCGGATGAACGAAGAGATTTGATTATTTATATGACCTTGATATGATTTGCGCTCCATAATTTTATTCGCATTGCAGTAATTAGTCAGAGAAGGTTAATTTTTACCCATGAAAGTCTCTTCAAAAAATAATGCTTTATTAAAATTCCGGTGCAGTGCAGCATGTATTTTGGGGAAACCTTGAGCCTTCATGCTTTCCTCTAATTATTTATTGCCTTCCTCGTTTCAGAAATGTTCATCAAAACTTGAATTGGGTTTGAGCCAAAAGAGACACATTGCTGCGTGTTGTTCAGACCAACCTAAAAAAAATTGTCTCAAAACTTTGCCAATTACAAATAAAATTGAACTGGAGAAAATTACTAGCACAAAACATTGGTCAGTAAAATGTGAGCATAATACCTATACAGGTACTCAACTTTATGCCCACATTATTATTTGCTGAAAGCATGTTTATGAAAAAAACAAAAATTGTATTCCTTAATTTACAAAAGGTATTTATAAAAGTGCACAAATAGAGCACACCTTTATTTTAACATGTCCAAAAAATATAATGTTGCTAAAAAAACAAATGATGATGATCAGGATGACTGGCAACTGGCTTATTGGAAAGAAGAAGTTGGCATATTATGTTGGGCCCGTACCAAGTTACGAGCAAGCCCAACTAAATGTAAATTTTTTTTAACGAAATGAATGGCGGCTTTACATGCACCTTCTAATGATATTTTTATAATCACAATCAGTGAGTAAGAAGAATATAAAATGGCCATTCAGAATAGTAATTTCAAGCCAGACTTGGTATACGTTGCTATAAGAGCGTGTGTGCTTGTTTGTATCATCATAGTAGTCACTATACCACTGCCCACACTTCGACGGAGAACGTGTGCGACAGCGACGTTCTTCTTAATTGCAAAGTCGGTAGTTTTCCTTTTTTTTTCTTCGACTTACCTGAACTGTCTTCTGTGAAGAGAGAGAGCCATGTTACAGAGCAACTCTCCAGTCCTTGGATGATCAGTTTGAGATTGTCCAAGCGAAGGAATGGATCGTTAAAATTTTGTTGTCTCCAGCTAAGCTCCTTCCAAGAAAAACGAAGCGCACACATATAAACATTTTTGTTGAACTTATCTTGTGACAAGTTTTTGGATCAGTGTTTTTGAAAAGTGGAAAGTGGTTTTCATAGAATTTTTTTGAAAGTGTTTCAAAATATCATGGGTGACATTAAAAATATGGGTGAAGATCTGCAAGATCACCATATTGCCGACTTGCTGTCGCGGGGGTTAAATCTGAAAAAGAAAAATGGAAAGCACTACCTTGTGACCAAGACGGTGACGCCGCCGCGAAGGGTTCACGAGCAGGACGATGATATCGCCATTCTCACCATGATTTTGCCTGGGGAGAAGTTCGAGTGTAATTTAAAGAAAGACTGCTTACTCGGCAATTCCAAGGAGAGCAAACTAGGTAACATACATACATAATTTATGCACACAAATTTTCAAAATCAACCTTTTCATTCGAGACAAGCCAAGGTGGACTCTATTTCTTGCCAACTTCTTAATTTCCTCGAATCATTATCTGTGACCGGAAATTTTTTTTCTTGGAATTGTTTGACCCGTGAGGAAGGAGAATTTGATCACGCATACTGATAAGTAATTATGAGGTTGACACTAATTATGCTCATCTCCGTTTTTATTCCCTTCTTCCGCATTCTGCCAATAGCGCACATGTCAAATGTCAGTTACCTCCAACGATCTCATGAAAAATAGTAAAAATTCCACAAAAATAAACTGACAATTTTCCCACGGAGCTGAGCCGTTTATAAAACTTTGTCTCGTCACCTGGAACATTTCCCAGGAGTTGTTGTTCCATGTTGGCCCAAACTAGGAAAACACAAGTCTGAACTGTGCTGAAATATTTTTATCACATTAGATTAGAGGTAATCAGAAATAGAGATAGATTTTGACTTTTTTGCCTATCGCATTATTTTTTTATTACTGAGACATAATAATTCGATCGAACAGGATTGTTGTTTTTTTTTCTTTGGCTTTTTTTTATTATTATGACTCTGCCCAGAACGGTAACCAATATCTATCTACTGACTTTGATATAAGCACATTAAAAACAAAAATGGTTTAAGGAAGCCGAAAGGGATATGCTACTACTTACCACACGGCAACAATTATTATGTCCATTTCCACTAAAAATAAAGAGCAGAAACCATGCTGCATGCGAGAGCCATGAATGGCAATAATAAAATAAGATGATAGGTTATCTTTTACCATGATTGTAAAAGGATTACCCAACAGATTTCCTGCTACACTACTGGTAACTGGTAACCCCTGCAGTGCACCTTGGTAATTGTAGTGGTGGACACATGCTAATAATAACCAATCTGATTTAAAGGGAAATTGTATTCACTTGTTTTGGAACTATTTTATTAGGTAAAATTTGAGATTGGCGCTACATGCAAACGCGCACTCTTTTGAACCTTGAATGTATAAAAAAATGCATTCCCATAATGTAGTCGTGTGGTCGTCGCAGAAGGTATTAAAAAATATTTTTTTTGAATGTCAAAACTTTTTCGCCTGAGTATGATGGCCACACACGAGCATATCTCATATGATGCCCAAATAAAGTGACAAGCTTCCTTCCGCTCCACACACAAATTTCATATAATCTGTAATGGACGGTAATAATAATCCTATAAAAATTATTCTGGCGTGTGCAATCAAATTTTATTTTGGCTGGTGCAGAGAGAGAGAGAGCCTAAAGGAAGATGATCATGAGTTGATCATAATTTATATTGTTGCCCTTTCATATACGATATTCCATCCAAAATGTAAATTGGAATCTGAGCAGATAAATTTTGCATGCACTAATTTCTCATAATTTTTTAAAAAGGATCTTCGTGTGGACAATAAAATTGTAGCAAAAAATATTGTGTACACATTGAATACTTTTTAGTAAACTATAAAATGCAGGTTGGCCGCGTGTGTGCATAATTTTTTTTTCTTCTTCTGAATCATTTTTTTTATCATGTCCAAATTTGGTGCGTACTTATAAGTAGGTAAAAACTTAGCACTTTCTTCTTCTTCTTCACCAATGATGGCACGCTGCTGTGGCACTGGCAGTCAGTCATTCAATCAAGTCCACAGCATCGTTCTAAAGCAAATAATATCACAACATCCCAAGATGATCATGATCATCAGCGCAACACAGTGTTGGACAATTTGGTCAAAGATTTTTCAATTCGATCCCATATTGTTCCCTCGACATTTTCTGAACACGTCGAGAATTTGTTTGGTGGTGATGATGATGAGGAGCCTATACTACTATGATGAGTATATATTTATGTGCACCTCTTTTTTTAACTCTTCTTCATCTGCAAAAGGTTTGTTAGATGGAATGACCTTGCTCTCGTGTGCCTTGCTGTCTCTATATTTTGTCAAGTTTGGTTAGGTGGTGGCGGTGGTAAGAATGACGATGATGGAGGTGATTATTGATATTATTATTAGTTCCAAAAGATGAGCTTTTATTTCTCACTCGTTGTTACATGATGTCATCTTCGTCATTAAAAGTCATAAGTGAAAAAATGGGTAGTACAATTATGACTCTTTTTTATGACTTGTTTACTTCGCATAAAAGAAAAAAACATTTTGTCGTGGCACAGGTTTTAATCACTTTTTGGTGCACTTCTCCTAATGAATATGAATTAATGCACGTGGCACAAGGTGTATAATTGACTGGACAAGGGAGAAGGGGAAAAGAGGTTTCTACACGAAGCTATTCTTTTATTATTGTCGATGACGCGAAAGTGGTGAGCAAATCGAGCAAAGAAGAGAGGGAGAGAGAGAGAACAATAAAGCATCATAATAATTTTTCAGCTAAGTTGTTGTGCCCTCTGCGATTCTTGAGAATTGAGCATTCATTTAGGGATCTGATTCTCATCCATGTGGACGCCTCTGACCCAATTAGCCTTTTCTAGCGAAAGCAAGATAATAGGAACACAAAAGAAATTGCACAATAAAATCGTGTGAGGAATGATAATATAATAATAATTTTTGTTTTATGTCCTTGTGCGCATCCGATTTTGGAAATGATGATGATGTAGGCACGAAGAAGATGGAATACAAGACTAGACAGTGGCACGAGAAGTAAGTAACAATTAATATTTATGTAATAATAGTCAACTAACACAAACATTTCAAGTGCGTAACAGTAACAGCGCACAACATCTGAACTGTTTGACTCATTTGAGCCGTTGATAATGTTTTCTGAAGGTTAGGAGAAAGCTGGCTGCTAAAATCCATGTTATTTAATTCTTTCTTTTAGATGCTTCGCGTGCTGTGTCTGCAAAACCCCGATCGGTACCAAGAGTTTCATTCCGTAAGTTTTTTCAAAAATTTATTTAGTCTTAGTTTACTGCAGGAGCTGTGGAGCTCATATTTTTTATTTTTTGGAAGGCGCGAGCAAGAAATCTACTGTGCCGGTTGCTACGAGGAGAAGTTTGCCACACGATGTGTCAAATGCAACAAGGTGATCACTTCCGGCGGGGTCACCTACAAGAACGAGCCCTGGCACAGGGAGTGCTTCACCTGCAGGTCTGTTTGAGTTTTAAATACTTTTTCACTGATTGCCTCGAATAATAAACTGTAGCTACATTTGATTCTTTTTTATTCTTTGCAGCCACTGCAATATCCAGCTGGCTGGACAGCGGTTCACTAGCAAAGATGATAAGCCTTACTGCGCCGACTGCTACGGGGAACTGTTTGCAAAGAGGTGCTTCGCTTGCTCCAAGCCCATTACTGGTGAGTGTGTCCCAATTATAAAAATTGTTGTCCCACCTTGGTCGCCAATAAAAAAGTAATTACAATGTGAATAATATAACTTATCTAGGAATTGGAGGCACATTTAAAAAAAAAT
>JAHZNF010001542.1:0-15143 GCA_027744215.1 Troglopedetes dispersus
AAAATGCTATCATATTGTACGTTTCCCACCGTATTAAGATGGCTGATATACATACGTGCACCGCGGTTTTTTGCACTTAAATACTTAGCGTTTATTATAGGACTCATTCCTGAATATATATAACACACCTACGCATTATAATTTTCTTCCCACTTGCTGCAATATTGGAACTGTATATTGCTTCAATGAGAAAAAGCAAGTGAACTATTTAAATGTATCACACTTTGACCGAATTTAAGCATTATGGAATCGTACTGATTGATTGAATACGAAGTTGGGGGTGACACAGACATCGGAGGTGTGTGATTTAAATATACAAAAGTGTATTCTGTATAATATGATATATGAATTAGAAGGACAACGAGTGTGTCAGATACGCATGTAACAATTACCGTCTTTTTATACACATACAAAAAAAGTTGATTCTACTATGTGATGGTTGCCAACTAATTAGGGTAACTCAACAAATGGAGCTTGGTTACGCAGCTGAACTTCCAGAAGCAGTTCCTTGTAGTGGTTAACCACATAAGCAAAGCTGTATGTACTTGAAAAAATGGAGGAGGCAGTGATACGGAATCGAACGAATGGCCCGTTTTTGGTCTTCAGTATCTCCGAACTGAGAGTGACCTACCTACATATACTGTTTTTATGAGAACGAGAAGGAACTACAAAAATGCAGGAGGACAACAAATACTCTTTGTCTGTTGTTGTTTAAATGTTATTAAACATTTTTTACAACAACGGACTAATCGTAATTCGAAGATGGAAGCAGAAATTTAAAGCAAAATACAAAGGTACTTGTATACACCAAGGTTTTAGTTGTAGGAAACGACTTGAATTAAATAAAACTCTACTTCCTTCAAATAATTGCTTCAGACAGTGATGCAAAAGTTGGTTGTTAAGAACGTTTGGTGGGACTGCAAGGAAAATGACATCAAGTTCGACGAGGAGCTGAAGTGGGAATATCATCTCTGCCGCTTTTGTTGATCTTATTATTATGATGGAAAGTGAAACTTCATACGAATTTTCGCTGAACTCAGTCAAACGAAGTTTCATAAAACACTTCGGGGGAAAACCTCAGTGGTGTGGGTGCGCTATTTTTTTTATTATGACTGTAGCTGTACAATGAACTGTTGTAATTTATACCACCTCTGCAATATAAATACAGACACGACATCAGTAGTGACTAAAGTGATCACATGCAATTCGTCAAATGCATGCATGTAGAGGTTTCGTTTGTGGAACTACTTTGTGCGGTGAGAGTGGCGACAGAAGCACAATATTGCGATATAATGTGATGTGCACATGTCCAGATTGGCTTGTGTGTTTGAAAAATACTCTCAGGATTCAATCTGATGTGTTGTGTTTGCTTTTCGTAGTGAGCTTCCACCACAATTGGATTTTCACTACAAATGTCAGGTCAATTTATAATGAATGGTGGACGAGATTTTCTGCGGTTTGCGTGAACGCTACTGTGTTAGAGAAGGAGCTCAAGTGACATTCTCCTCCAGTATAGCATTGAAATGCTAATGTTCAAACATGAATTTATTCGTTGCCTCCTCTAACGTGCGTGAAGGATGCTCTACGTGCCACAGTGAACAACGCAGCAGCCACTTCACAAAGAGAATGGTGCACATATCTTTGGTGATAAAATTTCTTTTAAAAAACGGTGAATGTTGTGTGGAGCAGTTATACCTACTTTTACTCTCAGTTGTTATATGGATTAGTGAACGGTAACTTTCCATTCTCCGCTGGGACTCACAACTAACTTCTATTGTAAACGAAATTACGGCAAAACTGTTGTGTTGGATGTGCTCGACGCGTTCTGCTTTTCTCTGAAAGTGAAGAATCGCATACATGCCCACATACGACACTCTGAAAGGGAGATTGTTATATTGTGTCGTCTTCAAACTTTCACTGTCCTGTGGGTAGAATGTTTTGTAACTTCTTATTATGTTATTATGAGTTTAATGAGAATGTGGAATAGGTCTACACGAGTGATGTTTTCTCCACACGACATGTGGTTGCTGAGAAGGAAAACGAGCTACCATTTTTATGTGCGTATGTATAGCACAGCCTCAGGTGAAAAAAGGAAAGGATGTGATCATTATCAAAATCAGCATCCGCAAAAAAAGTTGCAAGTGGGAGCACTTTTACATCTCTAAGTATTTTCTATTTCTCTTCTTCTGTTGTGTGATGGTATGAAAGCATCTGCACGTCTCTTCCACTTTCTGATTGTTGCATTCACCGCTCGTCGGTAGCATTCGTTGCGCTGGAGTAAGCCTTCGTTGTTGAAGGGAAATCCTTTTTGCTAAATGAACGCTGTGCTTGAAAAATGTCAGTTCGAATAAAATAATCTTCAAATTCGGGCCTGGAAGCTTCATCGTGACTTCTTTCTCCTTGCAAAGGCAACATTGCTTCAGTTTGCCCGTTCTATTTTCCAAAACTCCACTTAGACGCCCCGTCGCCACTAGTCAATATCACCAAACAGGATAATGCATGCTTTTAGGAGAATGAATGTGTGTGATTGAGAACTCCTAACTTCTCAACTGGAATATCAACGCAACTCATCCAGCAACAGATTACGCTTATCAACATGTGCGCTACCTAAAATGTCAGAAAGTGTATGTTTTTAAACCAGGAACATTCCCGAAACACATAACATTACTCACATTCCCACCTAACTACCAGCTTTTTACAAATAGTTTAATGGAGTGCATTTTGTGACATGTGAGTCGACTTTATCACACAGAAACAAAAGATATAGATTTCTGGTGAGTGAAAGTTGAAAACGATTGGAAGGTCGTGTTTTTACCAGACTTTTGGGGATGATCGGCACACATATGGAATTGACAGATTTTTTTTATTTCGCAGACATACCATCTCTGCTTGAGTAAACTCCTCTTTTTGTACGTCATTCATCTGCCCTTGTTCACCACCGGCATCGTCAAGAGAATGAAATTATTGTTCATATACTGTGCAGATGCCTGAAAGAATGTAAATTCATAGAGGCAGCTTGCTAATATGCGGTTGTGTGACTACACAGCCAGCTACCTACGTACTGGTTGGCTCCTTGGCTGGTTAACATGAACTACGAGTTTGGAAACTGTCCAGGATCGGACTGAACACCGTTATTTTTCGCGGCAGTGACAGATATCCCTTTTTGAGAAGGCAGTGTTTATGACAATCACATTGAATTTGACATAAAGCATTTTCAATTTATCCAAATAATGTCACATTATGAATAGGTATCTATAAATATATGTTGTGACCGATTTTTTAGACAGGCAGCCATTTGGTTAGTTTTGTTAATACCTAAATTTATATGTACTGTATTCAGTCGTCCTGTGAAGCAGAATTTTTCCCGTACATTACCTGTATCTGTCTGTACAAAGTTTTTATGGAAGAATGTATCCGAAGAATATGATGTATAATAATAGCTGTAGCCTTTAGTTAGATTTACATGTAGTAGTGAAACCACTTGAAGTCCAAACTGTTTTAAACGTGAATATGACTACTTTTGAAAAGGTGGAGCTCGTTTATTGCTCTTAAAGCCAACTTACAGATCATAAATTATAAACTGGTGCAAATACATATCCTACAATAAATAGGCTTATCGTTAGGCGTCAAACAGTATAATGTAACTTGGGAAGGGTCAAAAATCTTCTTGAGCTAATGGAGTGATTCATTAATTTTGCTTCCCTGTGGATCATTCACTATATGTAATGGAGCATAAGTAGTAAAGTGACGTACATGGGCAATCGTTGCCACTTATGAACCTCACAGGTACGTATTTATACTTTTACATATACTAAATTAGATAAGTTAACCTGTGAATCAAAAACATGGCAAGGGACATCCATAGGCTGTACTTGTAAAGGTGTGCGCGTGTCGTGTGATACAAAGCATTTAAGAACCAAGCTAATGTAACGTTTGTATATTGATACCTTACATTGCAATCATGCAGAAGACGCTGGAAGATCTAGTCAACAAAACTTTAGAAAAATCTAGGTCAGCTTTAGTGTTAAGTACCTACATTTGATTTGTATAAAATAGTTTTAAGTAAAGCGAAATCGGAATGAGGTTATTTGGTAGCATGAAGGGGATTTTATTACTTATTGTCCTTATAATCAAAGAGAGCTTCCTATAGGCCTATAGGAATTTATTTAATATTAATTTGCATGAATTGCAACGTTCCTTGATATGACCCCTGTCTCAATTAAAAACGTTCATTCTTTTTCCAATTGTTAGGTAAGAAATATAATACACTATGTAATATGCCCCGGTGTGAGATGCGTATAAGTTGAGCAAACATGTAAACTTAAGAATGGGGTATCATGAGCCGTATTAGTAGTTTTCGAGAAGGACAAGGTGATACAGTCGATGGAGAATTTCTTCATGCATATACTAATTTTGAAAAATTCTTTGATTCCTCTGTTATATTGAATTTTGACTTGTGAATCTTGTGAATTATATTTATATTGCTGTTTTCTGTACTTCTCAAAATTGAAATAAGTTAACTAAAATTTACATGGTACTACCAAGTAAAACCAATAGGTAATAATAATATAAGCTAGTAAATTTTGTATTCCTGTAAGAAATATTCATAATAGTGTATTAAAATAAAATGTCATATAAGATGAAATTTGATCCGGCATAATGATTTTCAGTGATTATGGTGGAGTCGAGCAATGTAATGTTTATATATTAATGCTTCCAACCCAAAAGGGCTGTTGCTGCGAGTTTCATTTTTATTAACCCTTTATTCGCAGTTTATTATAATTGTAGTTCTGGAGCTATTACATTCTAACTTGGTTCATGCTAGAAGCCACACGTAAGAAACATCAGATGTCAAATTTACGCATGGTTTGGTGAAGGCAAATCTCTGCAAATGATGGTGTCCATGAGATGCTTACAATTTTGATATTTACAAAACCAACAGAAAGGAATCGACGCAGGTAGATACACAAAGGTTGAGCTAGGTAATCTCGAACGGTTTCCACAAGTTGACTTGACATGACAGCAGATAACCACGTACACCTTGACATTTTAATTAATTTTCGCCGATCGCCCGGTTTCGTGAACTGTCCGGTTCTACCATACATCAGCTTGTAATTACTGTTGAAAATTGACACGATAAGTCGTTTATCGATTTCTAGGTAACCATACTTACAAGCATGTTTTCGTCACATTGGTTGGGGAAGTGGGTGGGAAGAAAAACTTCGGTGTGGTCAAATTCAGAATGTGTGCCACCAACTCAACCCAGGTTGCATTTCAAGTGAAATCTGAACCGATAAAAGCTCCCCTTTTGTCACAAACTCTAGAAAGGTGAAAAATACGGTTCTCGTTTGCCCAACTGAACACATCAGGTTTTTGTTCAAAACTCAAACATAAATCATCACTGCCTTCCCTGAAGTTTGCATTACATTTTTTAGAAAAAGTTTCTCCTTTATTTGCCCGAACTAGGAAAATGGATCTCTTTTTCCTTTCACTATGAAAGCATGCTCTACCGGATACTTTGAACGCTGAGAGTTAGCAGTCTTTTTGTTAGCTTTGGTATGACCAAGCGAACAAAAATTTAGGTTAAAATAGCAAGCCACCAAAGACGAGGCGCAGATAAATCTCACATTCACTCTCTGGAAAGTGTGTGTGCTTTTAGTACTTATGTTACACACGTTACCTTTTCCTCGCCCAGGTACTCGGTCAGCAAAACAAAATAACAAAATTCAGCGTGCTAGTGGTTAGGATTGTAAGGGTACATATAGAGGTATGTTAGATTTATCTTGATATAAATAATTTACAACTTGATGGCGATAAAATCACAAATCTTCTAGAACCACGAAAGCTAGTGTTAGCTTATTGTGTGCCATGTGCCTATGTTACATTGAGGACAAAACCCACGTAAGTGTACAAGTACGATTACATAATAAGTTTCGTAAACATTGTCACAGCGCTTTGCCCGTAGTAATTGTTATTGTTTCTGGACTACCCACTCTGCCAAATGAAAACGCAATAAGGCTTTCCTTTTTACATTACATTTGTAAGCTTGTAATGTTTCCCAATTTCCACTTTTAGTCTGCTCATTAGTCTGGAAAAGAATCATGTGCTCATTTTATGACTTCACCTGCATACAGTTTCTCAATGTGTATATGCTAAAGTACTTCCTTCATAATATGTGTGCACTAACTCAGTTGATGGGAATTAATATTTCTAGTTTTTTAGTTAGTTCTTTTCAAACTTCCAAGTTTCCTGTCCCTCTTTAGATAAAAAAAGAGTTTTCTTAGATTTTCTCTTGAATGTTCACAAGTAAAGGACGCCATTGACGTTGTTCTTCAATGATAATATACGTGGTTCTGGTACAGTACAACTACGCAACAGTTCTACGCTTCATCACCTCAAATCTGCAATCCCGCCACTGACTGACTGAATTTAATCCATGACATAATTAAAGATAGAGATATGTTCATCAACCTTCAAATCTTTCCTTTTATACAATGCTGGCTCGAGCAAATATTAACTTTTTTCTTTAGCTAAAAAAGTCATTGTTATTCATAGGATACGAGCTTTGTGCGTAGACATTTCTAGCTAAAGCGATCGTGCCTTATCAGCATCTCAAAAACTTCATATCTTTTCCATGGAGCACACGGTGGAGCAGCAGCAGTCAAGTGTAATGCTAACACTGAATGGGAAAAGCCTTATTTTGCTGTTCATGCAGAAAATAGCTGGAGGACTTCAGTTGAAAATATTTTTTGTGAATAATAAAAACTACACGATGAATCTTCAACGTCATTGTAATGCACACATGTTCCAGCGAGTCTGACGACTGATACCAGTGATGAAAATGATGGTTTCCTGATCTTGAATCCATGCTGGAGGATCTTCCTATTGTCCAACAACACAATGCTTACACGCACAGCTACCAATAAGACTTAGGCAGGAAATAGATGGATAAAATGCCGTTTGATATAACTTTGTTATGCTTGGTAGTTTAAAAAAATGGTTTGCATGATCGTAATCTCCAGGTTTTGTAGTACCGTTCTGCTGAAAACTAGTTTAAAATATACTCGCATAGAAATGTTACGTGCAAAAAACGAAGCGTTCTCAAAATCGGTGATTTCCTATTATACTTTTGGGAGCGGGAGAACAGTGAGTGAGACAGTAAATTTTTTTAAAAGCCAAGGCATGGCTCGAAGTACAGTGTACAACATCATCTCCAGGTATCAATCTTCCCACACCACTGATTATAAAAAAATTCCCGGTCGACCTGCAAAGGAGACGGCACCCGCAAGGTTAAAAAAAGTAGAAGCTCTCTTCCGGAACGCTCCCTCCACTTCACTGTCTCTGGCTGCCAAGAAATTGAAAATGAAGAGGTCAACCGTGGTTTGGGCTAAAGTTCACAAGTTAGGGATAAAATCCTACGTGAAGAAAAAGGCACCAAAGTACGTAAAAAACCAGGAGCAGAGGGCGAAATCTGGCTGCAGATTCATGTACAAAAAAAGTCTTTGTAAAGTTCTTGTGATGGACGACGAAACATATACCGTGGGACCCTTCGGATGTACCGACGAAGGATTACTACCATGCTGCAACACCAAACGAAGTCAGTTATGAAGAAAAAGTCAAGCCAAAAGCCAAATTTTTCAAAAAAATCTTAGTCTGGCAAGCAATCGACGAATTTGGCAACATTTCCGACGCCTTCATTTCCGAGGGCACCATGACCGCGAAAGTGTACTTGGAGAAATGTGTCCGTGATCGCTTGATCCCCTTCATCGAGGCGAATCATAAGATGGATGAAGTTCTCTTCTGGCCCGACCTGGCCTCATCACATTATGCCCGAGATGTCACTGATTACTTGAAGTCGAAATCTCTGGAAGTGGTACCAAAAGCAAAGAACCCACCAAATGTCCCCAACGCAAGAGGAATTGAAAAATTTTGGGCACTGTGCAAACGAGAGTACTCTGCTCGACAAAACCCACCAGTTAGTCTTAGAGGGTTCAAACAAATATGGCGAAATATTAGCCAGAAGGTGGCCCGAGCGTCAGGAAAAGCAGTGATGAGACACGGTTGCAGAGTCATGCGAGAAATTGGATATACAGGCATCGGAGCACAAAACAAAAAATAGCCATTGTAGCTTTTGAGTTGCTTGTTTTTATTATTAATTAATTCCCGAATAAAATATGTTGTGTTCCTAGTTCACATTTTTTATGTAGCACACGCTCAACAAAGCCAGTAATTATCAAAGTTAAAATGAAATGCTGGTGATTACTTCTACAATAATGACCGGTTGATGAAGAGAGGTTTTGGTGTATTGGTTCTCAGAGCTTTGTGGAAAATATACACCTGTCACACCACATCTTTCATTGCCCTTGTAAAAGTATTCTTGTCTTTTTTGGTCGCATTCACTGCTCGAAACCTTCTTCTGTTTCCCTTCTCTTGATTACATTTCTTTTGAGTTGAGAAATTTTATGGTTCCATTCCATCACTCATATTTTGAAAATATTTTACTTAGGTCCTACTTTGGATTACAATTAAAGGAAATTCATATTACACGAAGAATACTCATCATGCAGCTTTTTCAAGTCTGTGTTTTAATGTCTCTTAGTAAGCTTACCAATTTGTCAGAAAGTAAATACCTTTCCTCACAACTTCGTCGGTATCTCTGTTTGTGCAAGTGACGAGGGATCGGAGCTTTTTTTTCAAGAAAAAAAAAACAGGTATTGTACAAAAAATCAACCTTTTAGCACATTTATCTCAATACATATATATGCATATTATTTTTTGTGATTTGCTACGGGGAAAATGAAACAAATGAGAAGCGACAATAATGTTTTAAAGGTATATATTCATGTTTGTACGGGCAATTGCTATAGTATTACCACTATACATATATGTATGTATTTATGTGAAATTGTACAAAGTTTTTAGAGACATCACCATCCTAATTCATTCATGCGTTCCCTCATTCATTCATACAATCCTTTTTTTCACAATATTTTAATGAGTACACATTCATCTTCTTAAGTTGCAGCACAAGCAGACATTTATCAAGTTGATATCAGGTAAAGCATGGGTTAATAGCATAAATGCATGTTTAAAATGGGGGAGGTAGACAACAAAAGGAACAAGGAAAAAAATCCAACAACCCACCTACACAAGCTGGCCATTATATTTTTTTTTAAAAAACCTTAATCAAGCAAGTGGAAGAGAGTAGTGGACATGTAAACAAACTAAACAATTCAAGTCGTTGATTCGACGTCGCTAAAAACACAAACGGCGAAGCAATCAGAAGTGAGGAGTAGAGTTTTAATGGAGGCTCGTTCCTTCTTGAAGCATGAATATCTGGCCAGAGAAAAGAGAGGGACGGAGGTCAACTTGAATTTTATATTATTATTCTGTAAAAGTGTTACGTCTGATGAATGCTAATCAAGTTTGACGATGCTGATGATGAGATTTTTCTTAAAGCGAAAGATGATGATGCTGGTGCGTTGATAATGATAACGACGACGATTTCAATAAAATCCTTTTCGCTCCTTTCGTTCATCTCTGAACCCTGACATTAAAATAGAGAGAAACCGATGATACTCGATGGACAAGGATTAGCTGCACCACCGACCGACAAGCCGATGCACACTGTGACCGTCGTGACGTGTTGTTCTATTCTAATCTAATATGCTATCCTCGAACTTCACATGGTACATTTTCCTGTGCTCGCATCATCAGACCCTTTTCAGTTGTTTCATTACCATCCTCCGTCGTCGCTTCAATAAAATAATGCTACAACGTCAAAATCTTTTCTCCATTCTCAGTCATAAATGAGAAGCTCGTATATTCGTTGATATGTACGAGTCTGCCCATGTTTGCTTGACAGATTTTGTAGGATTGATAGGATATTCCGCAACATTACGTCATGGAACCACGATCTTGTGGAAAAGGACTGAATGGAAAATGAAGCGTATAAAAGGAAAAGGATTGGAAGTTGAAGGGACGTGGAGAGGATGAAGGAACTGAAAATTGATTGAGATGTCTCCATTTATCCGGAGCGTTAACCATGTGTGTCTACCATGTAGAATAGATATGGAGTGTTTTAGTCAGAAACTGTTTTTGGTTCCATTGTTGAAAAAGAAGGAAAGTTGTATATAATAAAAGAAGACGTCCCATTTCCTTTGCCTTTCAGTTCATTTATGTAGCTTCACTTCAACACAAGCCACACCGTGTACCAGGGGCCATTCCAGTGTCTTCCGCACACTCTACTTTCCTGTTTTTCAGTCATCTTACTTTTCTCGCAAATAACAAGTTGGCGCAAATGTACAAAGCCATCATATGTAGAAGAAGGAAGATGGAAGGACGGGATGAGCTTGTTTTTGCTGTGCAGAGAGCTGTATGTGACTGATTGTTATGCTCCTCTTTCTCTGTTTCCGTCTTTCAGTTTCGTCGAACATACTATAACGTCGAAAAAGATCACAGGGAAGAAAATTGGCTGGAAAGCAAATGAAAGAGAATTGAGAGAGCTGATTCAGTTCGGTTTCTCTTCTTCCTCTTCATTTTCCAATCTAAAGAAAGAATACGCACATAATAAGTCGTCGATGATGACGTTCATGCCCTCAAAGTTTTTTTTTTCTTTTTCGTCCAGGAGATATAGTTTCATATATCCCCTCTAACTAAGGAGGAATTATGTGACATCTGTTCAGTCCGTCGAGTTCATTTCTCAGATTCTCTCGTTTCGGGAGCTCAAGAAACTTTCCATGCAATTGTAGGGATTCTTCCTGTAAAATATTATCGGTGAGAAGAACATATAGTAATTCTAACAAATATAAGAATTTGCATTATACCAAATAAAACATGAGATCACCTAACATGTTAACTTTGTATAACTCAAAGCCAGTTGATTTCATTAGGCAGGCACCGACAGGTGAGTATTAAATTACTTCAATTGATTGAATTGATACAACATAAGATGCTTTGTGAAAACAGGAGCTTTTGGCGGCTAACAGCGTATATATATTGCTATTATGATCTAGATAAGATATGATAAGATTTGATAAAAGTAAACAAAACCCAAGCGCAAATGTACCATTGACCGAATAAGTTCCCAATTTCATTTGAGTTCAACTTGCACAACACCCCAATCATGATTTACATGAAACAACCTTAATTTTCATTGAATTATGCTATCTCTTACGCACATGTATCAGGAACAGTTCATTCCCATTCTATAATGTTGATGAGCACACTGCATACGCATCTGTCTTTAAAATCTTTCTTTCGACAAGTTGTTGGGGTCGTAGAAAGAGCCATCAAGTTTTTGAGAGGACGACGTTGTGGTATAAATACCAAGAAAACATCCGAGTTCAAGATAATCGAAGGGAAAATAAGTTGCAAATTATCACTCACTAAAAGCTGAAGGGTCAGAGTTTGAAGTGGAGATTTTAGAAAATGACACGCATGCAACTTTTTATTATTATGGTTTGTTTCATTGGTGAGCGTGGAGTTGGGTACCTCTAACAATTTTCAAAATTTGTAAGTTAAGAATAAGTCATGTACATTTTTTTATTGTTCCTTCGTTCTTCTCCTCCGTGATTTTGATGACTTGATTCCCTGAATATTTTCAATCAGCCAGCACACAAAAGGAATTTTCCAATTTTGCTACACGCATTATGGACTTAGAATAGGTAATTTAAATATTGGCTGCGATACAAGTTTTAAAATGTGCAAAATGAGCGGCACGGACCACAATCCTTTCAAAACTGTTCTTCCCAAATGCACGTAATAAATTGAAATAGAGTTCCATCTCATCTTTATTATCTCATCATGCTAGCCAGCAAGTCAAGATTATAACCAGCAGCAAAATATTTTTTTCTTCATTTAAAATTTGGTTTGGTTTGCCACTTTTCTGCTATAATTATACTGTTGACGGTCAAACGATAATAATGTGTTTTTATTAAAACAATTCATGTTTTTCATTTTTTTTAAAGAATGAGAATATGATGATGACGGGTGACTCATAAATGTAAATTGCTTTTTTATATTTTGACAAAAATACATATAAAAGAGTTGCGAATCATAATGTGCGTATTTTTTTAAAAAACATTTTGCCAGAAACAGTCAAGTTGCTCGGCTGAGAGCAAGTAAAGCTGTTTGGGTTTCTTAAATAAAAAGCATCTCTGTAATAAAGGTAAGGAAGGGGCAGGCATATGTAAACGTATAATTATAATTCTTCCTGGTGGTGTTCATCCACACGGCCACATTTACACATTACATCATTCTTAAACACACCTAGAGGACCTCCTCGAACAAAAAAGTAGAAATGAGGGGAAACACTGGTGTTGGTGAGGCACGGAGATACATGACCAGATAGAAAAATGCTTGGGATTTGAGAAAGATCTGTTCACTCAACTATAGTGAGTGAGCAGTAATAATGATGATGTACAGCAATAACATTAATATATTTCTTGTGACTCTTCAACAACCCATTTTTCAGGCATCATTTAACAACTTGCAGTGTGGTTCTCTTCTTTTAATGGGAATCGTACTTATCATTGCGCATTGCTCAAAATGTACCTGATTACTTTTTGGGCATGTGCTAAGCAGGGTCATGAATTTGATGAAAGTAGATACAGAGTCGCTTTCAATGGACATTTTTACCTCTGGCAAGCATAGTATTATTGAGAAAAAAAGTTAAATCTCATCTGGTAAAGCATAACGCTCTGACACACACATGGTGATCGTGGTGTGTTACCTGTAGTGTGCACATATTTTCAAGTCTGATGTAAAAAAAAGATGCTTCGGGCAGCGCGGCATCAGTTCACTAAAACACTATACTATAGCTATATATACTTTTTTAGTTTACTCTTTTTCATTCAGTTTGTTCTGGTGTTAATAAAGGCACAAAATATTCTTCGATCTTTAGGTTGTTTTTCTTCTCTTATTTCCTAGACCAAAGCTTCTAAGCACATATTATAGGATCCTACTCCGTTCCGTTTACAGCCCTGCGGACAGTTTAGTTATTTGTTGTTTTTCTAGCTTACCTTTGACGGAGAGAAAACTGCGCTCGACATCTCACGTGTTCATTATTTTTCCATATTAGAATCAAATTGCATAAAGTACGCAGAATTTTTTCTCAAGATACAATATGCGCATAGTATAAAGACTCATTCTACACTTATATGTATACAACACTGAGTTGAATATATTTTTCGTACTAACGACATTTTAGATAAATATATGTATGCGGCTCAATTTTATCAAGAGGAAGAGAGAGGTAAAAAGGAAAGAACTAAATCCATTTCCTTTCTTTTGGAGCATTAAGAAAACATAAGGAAGATAAGACTAGACAAGAAATGGGAATGGATTTTCTTGGTTTTATTTTCTCGAATGTATTGGTGTTATGTATATAGACCTAAAAATGGATGTAGGGTACAAACGAGTGAAGCAAGAAAATTGAAAAAAATGTGCGCTTTAAAGTAGAGTTCATCTCTTTACATTTCTCTAGCTTTTTCGATAATGTCCCTGAAGTCAACAAAGAAACACAATAACGCTCGTAGAAAGATTTGAATGAAACCATTTTTTTAACAAAATTTAGAAAAGTGCATAGTGCAATGAATCTCCCACGGCAGAGGATGGGTTGAATAAAAGCAGTTCTCTCAATGAAGACGTTACTTTTTGCGCATTTTGTTGTTGTCATAAGTCATTTGTCATGTTATATTACTTGGCTCAACTACTTCGTCTCCCTTCTCTCCCTCTCTCTCTCTCTTCGGAGATAGTATTTACGTTAATCTTAAGCTACCCACCAAGTCGAGTTAACAATTTTGTGTTGATTGTTATCAAGAGAAGAAAAAGGCTTGTGAAACTGCTGTTGGTTGACGAAGCGGGCCTGACATTGTTTTCATAGTCAATGTCCATCATCTTTTATATAGTCATGCAAGCCAGCCGCAACTCGGAGTAAAAGGGATCTTTGGAGGGACAACCTACGTAGAAATATTTAGTGTAAGTCATAAGCAGAGAGGCACACGTTTGTGTTACTGTCTGTGAGATCAACGTTTATAAAATCCTTTCTGTGGGATTCTACAAGTAGACACACAAGAAGTTTATTATAATTATGCACCTTGTTTAGAGGAAAGCATGTTGCATGACCGATGTAATCAGCATTAAATTTTTCGGCCGATGAACGTTGAAAGGAAAAATGGTAAAAGCTGTTGGAGTGCGTACGCAGAAGCGCAGAGCTTCAGAGTGATAAAAAAGGGAAAAAGTAAAGTGATGATATTCACCGTCATTGAACATGCAAACCTTCCTCACTTTGGCTTTACTTGAGCACTTTTGTACATTTATAGTTAAGGAGATGTTGATGATGAAGATGGTGAGGGAGGATAAGGTACATATATGGTCACGGAGAATAACAAGTTAAAGATGGAATTCAATACTCTATTTATCAGCTGTCACACCGACCATTCATATAATATGTATGAGCTCCCTACATAGACAGCCAAAGCACATGAATAAATAGATTATTTATGCACGCTCCGTGCATACCTCCTTTCTCTGACAATCTTGTTAGGTTTCGTACCACTACTCGAGCTCCATTTATTACTGTCTTTTCCCCTGTAAGTTACATATTATTGTTTTGTATATTATCGCTACGGCACTCCTGGACAACATTATGACTATTGGAGCCATCGAATAGAACATTGGTTACAATTGCTACTGGAATTTCATTCATCATCGAATTGTGAGTTAGTACAACCGAGAAAGCAAATAATAATGGTGTGTATAAGTATATCTCATCAAGTCTAAGGATATTCCTCGTACCGAAAGCAAATATGTGATGAAGAAGTTGCTATTAAATTTTGCAAATGACGAACAAATATTCGGAAATGAAACACGATGAAGTATGTAACAATAAATTTGCTCATCAAATACAAATACCGGATGGATTTATATGTGATTTTGCAATGGCCGAGAGTTCAAATATGCAGAGAACTGTATTTATGCTAAGGCACACTCTGTATTTCAGTTGTTTCCGTAAAATAGATAAAAGCAATTCTTTTATTTAACAAGCAGCAGTCCTCTGTCTGGCTCGACTTTTCAAACTGGAATTGTATCAAGCTTGTATTGAATTGTATTGATCCTGAAAAAAGTATATTTTATTATTT
>JAHZNF010001543.1:0-11968 GCA_027744215.1 Troglopedetes dispersus
TTGACTTCTAATCTGATGCCTCACTTCATAATATTAGAGCATTGTGTGGTATAATGTGAGTGCTTGGTATAGAGTATTATTATATGTGAATAAATGCTCCATTATTGTTGTAATGAAAATCACGTAAATCTGAAACGCTTCACATTCGCCAAAAATATATGTAGTTGGCTAGTCTTTGACAATGCATGCATATTACTTATTTTGACACGGAGAATGGCAACGTGGCACCTGTCACATAGGAAAATCCCCAAAAATATTGTGACAGAGAGATTTAAAGCATTATATGACTAGACAAAATCCCAAGCCGTTTTATTCATGAGGTTGAGCAGACATTTCCACCATGAAAACTCGTTGTTTACTCCCATTTTGACGGAGACAGTGTGAGAAATATTGAGAGTTCGTAATAACAGAGATGAATAAAGAAGAAAGGAAATAGTTTTTGGCAAAGACTTTCATTCCTAAAGGGAAATAAAATGGAGCATAATAACGTATACATACACAACATATAAGTTTTACACTTTCAAAAAAGACTAATAATAGGCATAAAAACATTACAACTAACACAGATGGATAAGTGAACGAATATGTTAACATTATATTTATACACATTACACATACAGAACTATTTTTTCTCTTTTTGTCTGCATCTTCATATTTCATTTTTAATACATAGTAGCTCTTTTTGATACGAGACTCAGCGGGCTTCTCCGTTTTCAGAGTTGAGCTATATTTATGGGGAACATAAAATAGGACGTCTTGATTTTCAAGTTGTTTACATAACGTATTTTAGACTGTTTTCAACCAAGTATGAACATGAAACATTATTATTATTATGAATATGCTGCGTGGCTTGTTATTCTCATTGTGGAGCCTTGCTGAAGCATAAAACTGAGCACGGGTATTGTACTATTTAGTGTAACCAATTTTGTATAAAGTAAACTCCAGCACTCTGTGTATTGACTAAATAGAAACCTACACCGTTCCATGTTGTTGTTTAAAATTATCTGATTCGTGAATAGAAATATATAAGTAGGTATCTTGAAAACGGTTAGCCGTTTGTTTGGTTATTTGGGGAATCGGTGAAGTGGAATGGTCGCGGAATGATACCAAACCAAAAAATGTGAAAGTTTGTGAACAGAAGACAAGAATAAGGAGATTAGAAAGACGTGCACAACAAAAGAAAGATGCAGGACGGGGTGAATGGACTTTTTGGACCAGAACATTCATAAATATACTATTATATGCGACAGGAAGATGTCCATATGCTCGTGTAATAATATCTCGTGCTTTCCATCAAAACAAGTATGGTTCATTGTGAAATTTTATCTCACAACTGTTGCAAAACTGAAATTAGATAGGTTAAGGAGCGGACTGTCAAATGGACAAGTGTATGAACAAGGCTAATCTTTGAAAAGCATTTTAGTTATATACGTATTGTAAGTAAGTAGGTACGCATTTCAGAGAAAACCTACTTCATTTCTAAAGTGCCTAATGTCTTGTGAGACTCAAAATTTCTACAAATTCTGTGTACATGCGTCATACGTCAAGTCCACAGTTTTGCATTAAAAAAAACCATTATTGCCATCTAGGATATCCACTTTCCATATTAAAATCTTTTCTAGTTATAAAATAAGCGTGGGAGAAAATATGAAATGTAGTTTACTGGGAATGAGGCAGCTGAATCAGTCCCTTTGTGAGAACATATCTCTACCCTCCTTTTTCATCCTGTATTTTAGATTAAAGCTAATCTGCCATGTCCCCAACTTACTAACCGTATTTATAGGGATGTCACGAATGTCACGTTGATTTTACTTAATAACAATAATGGGCATCGACAGTAAACAGATCAAATTGTCGCTCCGTTAGTTATCTAGTTGAAGTTGACTCTCTTCTGTTTTCTTTCGTGCATTCCAAATTTAATCCATTGTAAATCGCATGTATACAGATTGTGCGTGTGTGGGCGTTTTTAATTAATCACAGCAGATGGTAATTAAGTGAGTGCTTCCATATGATTTCACCATAAAGCATAATATGTGACTACTGGTTCACATCTGAAACACCAAGAAAAACACGAGAACTCACTCTCACATCCGACAGGAGAAACCAGCGAGTATACATACTAGATTCAAGTGTTTGAGCGTGAGCGACAGGTTTTTTAACTGGCATGTGTGCAATACAACGATAAAAAAGGATGTATAATTTTTCTGAGCCTTCTGAACCTCCAGCTTGACGCTGAGTTGGGTATTTTTGCTGATTAAAAAAGTACATACAATGCATTATGGAAATACACTGTAAAAGAAAAAAAAACAGCTCTAATTCTGCGGGAGGTCTGGTCTCCTTTCCCCGCTTCTTCCTTCGGTGAGCATGCTGATAAGCTTAGGGTATCTCAGTTAGTGTACGTTTGGTCTCTCAATGAATGAATGAAACACATTTCTACTCAAGGACGAGAAGCAGTGACGTGGTTTTTTGCAGCCTGCTGCAACCACATCTTATACGAGCTGTTTATTGCAAAGAATGAAGGTATAAATACATTACATTAACTAGCCCTGTTTTTTCTCGATGTTTGTTTACAGAGAAGCCAGACGACAGCAAGCGAACCAAGCGAGTAAGTGAAACATGACCCTGTTCGGAAAAGAACCAAGCCGGGCCATTTGAGCGCACATCAGAGAATTCTCGAAACTTTCACCCACATCATAAACCACATCCCCTGCCTGTTGTGAACGGTGAAAATAATCCTCTGGAAAATTATTACACATACCTATAAATACTCTGAGTTGGAAATTTCTCATCCTTTCTCTGCCACCATCATCAACACATCGCATCCTCCGCTCACCAGCATCATTACTTAATCGATACTTCATCCACGAAGTTATTTTTCTACTTTCTCATTCATCCTCATTCTCATTACTTATCATTACCGAGAAACATGAAGACTCCTTCGGGTACCGTGCTGCTGCCGTCATTCACTTCTGAAAAATCTTGCTTTTCTTGAAAGTACTATTATTATATGTAAGAAAATAGTGGAAACTTGACAGCACCCTCCTCATCTTTTTTCCATACCAAGACTTTGTTTCCACGCAAGGATGTTTCTTTCGGGGAGTAGATTGATTGATTGAGTCATGTTTTTATTAATGCCAAATAAAAAACTGGTAATATACGTCACAGTTCATTGGCTAAAAAAAGAAAATTGTAGTGCTGAATGATTCCGGAAGTGTTTACGTCCATGTCTTCATCTTGTGCGCAGTTCAAAAGTTAAGAGAAAGAGAAGAGTGAGCAATTGATCCTATCTTTATCGACCGCCAGGCACGCACGTCTTCCTATTGCTTTCCCTTTCCTTTCCCTTTGTATATTTTTCCCGGCATCATCATCATCATCATCATAATGATAATAGTAATAATAAGAAGCACTTCTTTATCTCCAGATTAATTCAAGTCACGTTTTCCTCTCCTTCTGGTCGTGTGCTTGACGTAAGCAATTTTGAAAATGTTTTCGGTCCTACATGCCACCTAGAATTATTGTCAATTGTGTGATTGGTGCAGAAAAACTCGGATCGGTGAAACGTGGAGACACTGTCAGATCCTACAGTTCTCACACGAGAAAGGACCTTGTGTTGAAAAAGAGATGAACTCCATTTCATAGTGATAGTGGCAAAGTTATTGCTTCACTTTTATAACTTGTATAGCGTTACTACTCAGTGATACTGTAACTTTTATCAGAGTCGACCAGACAGACGTACTGTTTCCATACTTTGTACACTCACTCATTCGAGAAAACCGAGAACTGCCCTGAAACAGCGGAAGCGGATTTGTTCTCTGGAACTATAAATCAAGCAATTGTTTATGTTCTTCGAAAACGTACCACTACATAATACAAATAATGCGCATTGAAAAGCCTTGAACAACCAACCAATTGTCAATTTAACAATGTATGCAGTGTATATTTGCTATTAAAAGCGGATAAAACCCTGAGGAGTTCAACAAGATCGAGTTTATTCTGTGAATCTAAAGAAGTGTGTACAAAAGTTTTCCTCCTAGTTGTCAGCCAGGAGAAATCCTACACCCCGAGCCAAAATGGATTACATACGAGAATTCGATATAAAGCTGGAGAAGGAAATGTTTTATGCTGGAGAGATCCTCTCCGGCTTTGTGATTTTGGATACAATAGAAAATTTCAAAATAAGAGGTAAACACACAATAATAAGTGGATCGATGATAGGAAGCTCATTTTGCGCAGAACAAAAGTTTGTTAAGTGGCTCGATCATGACAGTCACTAGAGTACATATAAAATCATTCGCCCAATTCAAACAAAAGTACAATTGGATGTTCATGGATTGTTTATTTGTAATTATTTTCGAGGAAACTTCTCAGCATAATAACCACAGGCCACATGCTACATTATTTTCTCTTCGAACATTACATTAATTTTGTTAGTAAGCACATTAATCATCGATCACTAGAAACTTTTTCAGATGTTCATGACATATGATTCGTATTCGTTCTGAAATTTTAGGTAGATCAACTGTAATGAATCATGTCGTTATATTTTTTTCGGTTTTCTAAAACCTGAAAAACTAGAGCTTGTTTCCCAAAGTTGGAAACTTTTTTGACACTACGTCTCAATTTCCTTAATAACAACTCTTCCATTAGAGAATGCAGTCCATAATAGATTCAGTAGCTTCCCGTAGTTTTTCACTTTTCCCTCAAAACTTTCACTGAACAACTGAATGATTGAATTATATGGAAACATTGGCGGAGTGAAAATAACTCTTGAAAAGAAATTGGAATATCCCTAAACCCAAGTATTCTGTATAAAATATACCTAGGGATACATTTTCTTGTAGACTACTTTTAACTGAGGCATGTGATAGGTAAACATTTCGATTTCCTTCGCTTTACGTATCAAACTCTCATTGAAAATTTACTTTTTTTCCGCTTGGAACTTGGATCAGACAAGGCTGATGGCAACGTTCAAATCCTTCCCAGAGGACTTCACAAATTCCCTTTCCGATTTCAACTCCCTGAAAGCTCACTTCCGTACTCGTTTGAATCCAAATGCGGAACAATTCGCTACTACATTAAGGTAAGTAAAAAAAATCTATACACCATAATTTAAAGTTTCGCCAGGACCCACATTGTAGTCGCAACTGATCCATAAGACGAGAAATCAACGTCTTTAATCGGACAAAAAGTTGGTTATGTTATGAACTTAGTTCCTGACTTTTTTTTCTTCCGAGCAAGGTACATACATAGGTTAGAGTTCTGCTTCAGGAACAATGTAATTTCAAACACGGAAGCATAGTTTTTATCCAAGTCTCCGGAATTTCCAGACCCTGAAATGAAGTTAGGGTTGATAAATGCTATGCAAACTGCATGTATTTTCTGATTATAAAACATGCAGCCAAGTAGAACTAACAATTTCATTGCATCAATCGTCAACAATGATTCACTTTTTTTAACTCAATCTCTCTTCTAAGTTTCAATTTTCCCTCTTGTATGAAGTTATTTCTTTGCAGATTTTTATTGGCACGTTGGGCACCTTCTTTTTGAGATGGTACATATGTATATGATTCAATACCGCTCCACTGATATTATGTACATAGATTGTTACATTGTATAATGGTAATTCAAATTTGAGTCTAATTTTCCGTGCTTTGTGCCAGGTCGGCCGTGTAACGAGAATGAAGCCGATGATTTCCGTTTTGATTTCGTTTGATAAACGCACTGATGTACGTATTTTTGTCCCGGCATTTGAAATATTTCGGGGAAATATGTTTACTTACATGGATTCTATTTTGTTGAAAGGAAAAAGGGAAATTGTTTACGAAAGTATTTTCCATAATCATCCATTTTCCTTACCTTATGTACCAAATTGAAGATAACAACTTTCCATGTCCATGGTCTATTTATATTCAAATTATTATTTTCAAATATGCATTCACATGAGAAATGGAGTGGAAAATTTTGTGATAAAGTTCTTCCTATCAGATGAAAGGAGAAATGATTTAGTTCGTCCACACTGATACATGAATGCTGTCGTCGTCGTTTGTATCTACAAATTGTAACCATTTTATGCCTTGGTTTGTTTCATGTTTAGGTAACGGTCGATATTCCATACGCCTCTCCGCCACAAGGCATGAAATATTTTACAATTATTGGGCCACATATTGACTGCATGGATGATATATACCTGGTAAGTTCGTACATTTTATATGCCACGATTGTGGAGTGGTAGCATAAGTGAATTTTATTCCCACTTTTAATTTTCTCTCCGCGCCATCAGATTTTGAATCCACAGAAGACAACATAGTACGCAATGTCTTTTTCGTACAAATAGGCGTTTATTTGGCATTAAAAAAGTTTATTGCAGAGACATATTCACCACTCCATATATGTATGTACATGGCTTCATTATGTTTAAATTATTCCCATCGCAGATTCTAGTACAATGTGAGAAAAAGTGAGATGCTAATAATAGTGCTCAGTAACAAATCAACGTTTCGAAGGAAGTGTTATGAAACTTGTCTCTTTCAAATGATACTACAGTAGTTCTAGGTTTTATACAAAATGAACATTATACTTTTGCAGACTCAGGCGAAAATTACGAAGTTCAGTTGAACCATGACATTTTCTAAACCATTTACTAGTGCATCAAACTTGAAACTGTAATATAGAATATGCTTTACAGTGTAGTAATAGTTAGTGTTCCTCTTATGCCACGACGCGATGCGATTATACCAATGTTCTCCTTTCTTGAGCAATGAGTTACCCGATGATGAGTTCAGGGTTCAAGCTTTTAGACATTCTATTTAATACGCACAGAAAGTCTATATTTGTAGGTACTTTGGAACTTTTTATAAGCTCGTTATGGAGTATGTTCTTACTGTCTATTCCGTTTTCTTCAGTAAATCATATTAGTTGTCCTCGAAGAAGGGGAATCTGGTTCCTCAATATTACTTACCGTTTGCATGTGCTGGCCATAATTAGGTTTTCATATTTTGAGTCTAATATTAAAAGTTGAGATGCAGGAAGCAGTGATGGGAATTAAAGGTAGCTCATCGTTCCACTCTCTGCTGATCAAATTTTCTTACATAATAATACGAGAAAGATGTCAAAAACGACTTCGCTTGAAATGCTAGAGAGGAGGGAGACAAATGATGATGCTGCATGTTGATAACCTGGAAAAAATTACCATGTCTTGCACTCTCCCTCTTTCCATCGGTATGCGCTACCTTCTCTTTCTGGCCTTTTTATATGTTTGCAACAAAAACTTTTTTAGCGGAGAGGAAGGTAATTGACTCAAGCCAGGAAGACGAGTGAGAGGAATTAAAGTCGTGAGGAGAAAGTTGAACCGGAAGGCTTTCACTGTCATTATATTAAAGTCCTCGAGAAATAGCAGTCGAGATGGTAAAATACAATAATGTAAAGTTCACAAGTTCACCTTACAATGTTGAAAATAAGTGAGAGAATTATCAACTAATTCTTATACATGGAGAGTTTCTAGCCAGACTCCAAACTACTTGAAAGTAATTCAAATGTTGGTACAGCTCTCTCACTTTTTTGTTTGGAAGCATTTCTCTTCTTCGATTGGGAAAACTCCTCTCGATGAGGAAATTTAAAAGAGTCTTATTTACTTTCAAAGAAGATGAAAAAATATACGCTTTTTATTTCAAGTTTACAAAAGTGCTCCCGTATAAACCAGAGCGTATACCTTTGATTGCAATATCTCCATAATTTTCCCGTTATATATGTAATATAATCCGTATAGTAGGTATATTGCACTCTATATGTTTGATAAGACCGAACTGACGCAAAGAAAAATAATTGATTTTTATTTGTGCTTGTGCGAACGCTTTCTCCAAAAAATAAAGAAACCTATAATGGGGGAACGGAGAAGACCACGCTTCAGCCTATGTTGGGATAGAAAAAGGGTAACATTGAGGACGAAATTGGACCGATCCGCTTATGTGTGTGGAGAGAGCCTGAGAGTGAAAGCGGATATTGACAATCAAAGTGATGAGGAAGCCCGACTCAAACTTCGACTTGTTCAGGTTTGTTTGTTTGTTACATACTCAAATTCTCACGAAGATGAGGAATTGTGTTTTTTTTGTTTGCTCGTTTGTTTGACGTGATTCTGGTGTGAAAATGTGCTCCCGTTCCTTCTTTTTTTGTTCTCAATCAAGCTATTTTTCCTTTGATGTTGGTGAAGCTGTTTTGTTAACGAAGGATTGCAAAACTACTGTCATTGTTGCTTTAATCCCCATGAGCCTTCTAACATATTGGAAGGTGTAATACTCGTTCAACAGAATGGATAAAATGCATCATATACCGTGGAGATTTTCAACAAATGAAATATTTACCTACAGCAGATGTGTCAATATTCCAAAGTTCAGGGCTACGAAACCCTTTATTAGAACGAAGCTGGTAAATGCAAAGAAAACAAATCATGATTGTTTTTTCTACCTGATTTATCTCTGCAATTCAACCTTTCCGATTTATCTTGTATTATCTATTCTGAAAAATTCGATTCTGTACGGGAAGAGTCTACCTTTCCAAATGTTTCTATTAACTTCCCATAGTGAGGTTTCCATAACTCAATGCAAATAAGAGCTTTCCGACATTCCCCGTTTCGTTATTAAACTGAAGCTAGAAACATATTTGTTATAAAATGTTAGTTGTGTCTGTATCTGTTGCTTTCAGTATGTTGAGTACTACATTGATCGAGGCGTGTTGGGCGTGTCAAAGGAAGTCTCTCACACAATTTTCGAATATCGAGGAGCACCTGTCCCAGCCCATTCAAGGTTACCACTACAGTACAATATATGTATTTCATTTGCTTCCATTTGCTTGTTCATATTTAAAGACTGGCAGCTAAAAGCTTTTGGGCATTCTACCTAAAATGCTTCAGTCAAAAGGAAGATGTTGGCACTGATCCCATCTTGATTATCACTATTAATAGGTTCGATGCTAATTGCTGCAAAAAATGTTTGTCAACCAGCAACTAATTTTAAGTCTCTTCTGCAGCAACTGTGAAAGGGATCTCACAATTTCTGGGGTTCCCTGAAGTTGTTTATCATAAACTTAAAGCGTAAATAGTCTTCAACCTATCAGATAACTCTGTGTCTTGTTCCATTACAAACAATTTGCCAGAATAATGTTTGGAAATGATGAACAACTTTATGCAAAACTAGACAGCATTTAACACATCCTTCCCCTTGCTTATCATAATGATAATGACAATGTTTTTTTTTGTTTTCTAGGACGAAATGGGACTACTCAACAAAATCTAGTTGTGCCTACCATGCCCCCAACTCTAATTGGTGTTTGTAGACTTATTCAACTGTACTATGTACTCAAAGTAAGTGTCCCAATCTGCTAAATTGTCTTACGCAAAACTCTATCTTATTGTAGCAAGATGCTATCAGAAGAAGTGAATCGATAACAACAAAGTAAAATTCAAATCACCACAAAAGGAGAATGTGTTTCTGGAATGTTAGCTCTGGGAATAAAAAGAATGCTTTCATGCACAGTTGCCTCTTTTCAAGTGAACGAAAAGGTTTTACAAGTTTGCATGCTGCAGCTACATACGTGAAAACATCCATCGCCAAATAAAGGAAAACCCGATTTTGTAATTTTGTCAATCCATCCTTCCCTTGCAAGTCCCGAATCATGTAAGGGAAATACCCGAGAAAGCAGGGTATTCAGGACTTTCAAAAATCTATATAGAATTCAACGTCAGTCCGCCCATGAAAAATGTAATTTGGAAATTTAGATTGACTTGTATTGACTCAGATGCAAGTCGAAAGAGAAAGAAAGAGCATGTCGATTTTTACGCAAACTTGGGGAATGTTGAGTAAACACTGATGCTGTGTGGAAAGGCTTTGTCAGTTTTTGCACAACATGCACCATAAAATTGTGTACTTTCTACGGAATTGCGATTTCACTCCGGCAAATGTGTAGAACAGAGAGTTCATGAATTTACATTGCTTTCACTGAGAGAATTCAAATCCAACTTTTTCAATATACGCAGTTGCAAAAGATATGTCGTGTTCACAGTTCACAACAGCATCTATCTACTGCTCGCAAAGTATTAAAGGATTGGAACAGAATTTCGAGGAAATAAGGATCACTCAATTCATATTCATGGATGATTGGAGTTTATTTGCTCAGAGCGGAAAGGAATATAAATTTGCTTCTATCTGTTCACTTAAGCACGCGTGTGTACAGATGGATCACTCGCACTCACTCCAAATCAGCTAAAATAGCCATCATGGTCACATTACATCACGCGTCTTAACCCGTGCTTGTTGCTCGTCCTGGAGCTGTGTGTGACCAGTATGAAGTAGGTGTCTTTGCTGTACATGATCTACTTATGCGGACATAAATGATTCAGACAAATCTGTCAATAATTTCATGCAGGGGCATCAATCGGATACCAAATCGGATGTACTTATTCAACTCATTCGACGCATTCCTTTGAGTCGGATGGCAATCAAGACAAATAAAAACAACCAACAAAGCAATTTAGACAATGCATGTAAAATACAAAATAATGCTGCAAATGATTACAGAAAAGCTCGTGAAGGATTTCCAAAAATGTATTAAAAAATACAAGGGACCAGTTAGATTTAACCAGCAGACTGTAATAATGATCGTAGTTTTTAACCGTGCGTTCGGTCTGGACTGGTGGATGAAACAAAAAATTTATTTGATTACAACAACTTCACTGTAGTAGAAAGGCATATGTTTCTAGGTTTCTCTACTGCCCAGAGAAAGCCTCTCTAACGGTTGGCTGTGAGGCAAACGAGTGTAAATTTCCCAGGATTAGTCTGGTCCGTTAGGCAAATTCATTGAGTCATGAACTTTTTTTTCCCTTTGTGGAATTATTATGGTGTGGCTAAAGTGAGTGATTCAACAGTAGATAGGCTCAGCGTTTCGCAACGCTACTCATTTCAGCCTAAACACACTGTAAAAATAACACACTTGCGCCATCTTATAAAACTCGACATTCTGGTGAAAGTTTGACATATGTGCTAACGCACACTTCAAATAACGAAAGCGTTGGGAATTTGAATCTATATAAAAATCGTTAGTGAAAAAGTGAAATAAATTGTGGTAGGTTTTTTATGACTTTGTGCATAAAACATTTTTGTACGTGTACCTACAAATTACGCAATACTCGCCCACGCTTTAGTAATGTGTATTTAACCATTTCACAATTTTCCCCATTCTTTCGCGTGGGATGAAGTTTAAAGTATCCTTTAGTAAAATGCCGTGTAAAGACTCAACCACGGTCACCGCACTGCTCCACTACACAGTTTTATGCTATTTACTATTATAGTTTTGGTCATGGATTTTTTCTGTACGCACAAAATCTCCTGTATAGACACAACAAGAAGATATTTAAAAGATGCCTCGTGCGTTTGACATTCCAGCAAAGAAGGACCTGCATAAAGCTTTGCAACAAAGTCAGGCAAGCCGCTGGATAACAGATAGAAACCGTTACAATTTTCAACAGTCGACATACGCCTGTAGCATATGGTTGGAAAGCCCTTGGGACACTGGCTGACCACCTAGGTATATAGATACTATCACACTTTTTAAATTTGGGCCATCGGGAGTGGTAAAATTCAACTTTAAGCTGGTACTCTTTGAAAAATTGATTTTTTAGTCAATGCTTTTCTACAATGTCCGATGTGGGACCAGCATTGCATAGCTAAGATGAAGTTCGTAGATGAACAAAGTCCGTTAAGAGATGTAGCTATAATTAATTTTTAAAGTAAGAAATTTCTCATCTCTGTAAATGATAAACGGTTGAGAGCCAGCCCTTTTCACTTATTTTCGATGTCCCAAAGCACATCTCCATATATATACATTTTACATGCATCATTTCCAGTTTGACGCACTTGACGGAGGCTTTTATTTTTCCAGGCTTTATGTTGGCCGAGGAAGTGGTTGCTTTATCCGCGAG
>JAHZNF010001544.1:0-24794 GCA_027744215.1 Troglopedetes dispersus
AAAAAAACTTTTCAGCACAACTGTAACGAACAATTTTCACGCTTCAATCACTCGAGGTAAAAAAAAGAGATGGAACAAGTGAATTTCCAAGTATCACAATATCACAAACAGTATTTTCCATTAATGCTATTGAGTTCTGTAGTCTTATTTTTTCTTTGAAAAAAGTAGTGCGAGTGAAAGAGAAAGAGAGAAAGTGGCTTGAGTAGGTGACCTGACCACTATCAAAAGAAGAAAAAAAATTGCTTCCGATTCTTACACTGTCGCCAGTAGTCCCCAGTAGGACAGCCAGCGGCAATTTTCCTGATCTAAAAAATTGGAATTGAAGTGCCAGTATATCAGTATTATCGAGTTTTTTTTACCATTTTAAAGATTTGACTTTTTCATTCTATTCTCACAAGAAGGAGGTTTTTGTGAAAGGTCTTGGAAGAAATACAACGCTCCGGTATTTATTTGTACAATGGAGGAATATATTTAGTAGTTTGAGACAGAACACTTTCCTTTCATCTCTGAAAATATACACTCTTTGATACCAGCTACATTTAAATATGTAATTTTTCTCTGTCTGACCGTTCTATTCATTCCTGCGCGCATCCGCCATTATGTTTGTTTACTTATGATTCCACTTTTAGAATTGGAAGTTTGTTGTTTTTTGTTCAGCTTTATTTTCAAAATAACATGGGGAAGTGGTCCGGAATCGTAATTTTCTGTTGTGTTTACTCTGCTCTTCAGGAAAATATATATTTTCCAATTTTCGAATTTCACTCCTCACGATTTGTTTTTCTATAAATATGAGGTTATTACATATTATTATTTGTTATGAGAACGTAGAGAGTGTTTTTCAGGTTCCTGGCAAAGAATCATTTAAATTGTAAGTTTGGAAAATGATCACATATGAGAATTGCTTCTGAAGCATGCTGCACAAGGGAGCTCTTGTGTCAAGCACTATAGCACAAGCAGCAAGTAAACATTTTTACCAAGAAAACATGCATCAATATCCTTTCATAACTTATAACGCTGATGGTTCGACAATTCCGAGAAAAAAGGTCATCATCAGTACTCATTTTGGAGGGATTGATCTAATGGAATAGAGCTACGGGAATACTCCACCTTGAATTGAATTATGAGTGAGAAACTTTGTAGGAGCCGTATTTTGTCTTCTTCTTTTCCCGTCTCGGCTCAACTCACACGGAGAATTTTCAGGAGAAACAGTTCACATAAAAGGATGATATTCCCGGTTTGAATGTATGTCTCAAAAGTGAATTATGTATTTGCATCGATGTGTGCAGATATTTGTCAGTTCGCCTAAAGCTCCTGAAGTCCGATTCTTTTTGCATTTATTTTGCTCCTTTCCTGCTCTTCTGTTTTCAGGACACAAACACTGAGAGAAAATTGTCACAATACAACCGGAGGCTTTACGCTCTGTTCTTGGTCGGGAAGGAGTGTAAAGCCTTTTCCATTCATTTTCCTCCCGTTTTTCTGCTTATCTGCTCAGTATCAAATCCATTACACAGAAAATTTCCATCTAGCCTGCTGTGATCGCAATAAGGCCGTGCTACTTTCATCGGAAAAATGCAACAGCAACACTGTTATTATACGTCTCGAGTAAGTGTTGTGTGTACCTGAGGGTGTGAGTGTCAAGCAGACATGGAATGTGTGTGTGCTTAACATGAGAGACGTGAAAGTGAGCAGATACATTATTTAACCGCATTCATCCATCCATTGTGTGTGTAATAGTAAATATAATGGGAATGTAATATGCGCACGGTGGCAGAGCGACAAGTACTTACGATAAGTATATTTACCAAAGGAGGCTAACTTAGCACTCGCAGTGATGAGAACTGAGAAGGCATTTACTTAGAAAGTAATGTGAAGTCAACCATCGAAAACCAGTTATTGCTTCTCACTCTTCACATAGCATATTATTGCCAGTTCGTTTTTTTTTCTCTCTTGTTCAATTCTTTCTGTTCCTTTCCCTCTCGTAAAATATAATATCCAGACGGTGTATGTCTGTAATGTGCAATGTTAGCTTCGGTCACATTTTACCTTGATAACGTTCCTCAACCGTGAAAAGTCAGGAAACCATGAAAAGCTCAGAAACAGTTCGTCCACGTCTTCATCCTTCTTTTTACTGTTCCTCTTGACTAAGCATGCACTTTCCCCTTCCCCTCCGTTCGCAACCTTTCTCCGTTCTTCCCGGTCCTCTTAACTCACCTTCTCGGCTTCGTTTTCCTTTTTTTAAAAAAAGATGGGAGATTTATGCTTTTTTACTGCATCTGTGCTTGCACTAATACCCATGCTCAGCCACATTATTTTCACTTTTTTCTTGTGAGGAGGACAAGTCCTGAGGAATATACTGGCATTGGATTTCCACACGATGGGCCACGACTGCATGCATCTTTGTAGTTTAGGAATAATCTCGTAAAATGAAAATTGTTTCCCTTGTGCTGCTGTTCATGCAGTCTCAAAAATGTGTGCATACACTCGGGGGATATATTTTTTATGGAAAATAATTTTTTGACGATTTAAGACTCATGGCAATCTCGTTCTGGGAAGTACTCACATGGAAAATTTCGTTTTTTTCGTATTTCGTGAAAGCAGATTAGGTCAAGGTGTTTGCATACTTTTTCTCTAAAATTGAACGTATTCTGAGAATGCATTATCCCTTTAAAGGGAATGGCTTCGCTCAACAAGATCCGTGTGCTGCGAATTATGCCTGGAAGCAGTGAACACGGGAACTTCTCAGGGAGGCGGGAATTGGTTAACGAGACGAAAACCGTGGTTAAAATAAAGCAGAAATAAACAATTATGTTATAAATGTTTGCTGCAAGTGACAAACAGATGTTTCAGATTTTCCCACGTTTCATACATTGTGAACTTTTCACAAGAAAACCCAGAGGTAGTTAGGCAAATGTTTAATGTTTTTACACTACAATATCTGTGTCCATCAAGTTTTAACTTTCCAGTACATAGTGTACACCCCGTCGGATAACTTATATTTCATCCCTGTTGCATGAAATATTTTATCCATAGGTTTCTGGGTGGATGCAACTCTTCATAATCTTGCCATGGTTTCTTCCGTTTCGTACATTTCACCCATTAATCTACCTTAAAAACTGGTAGATGAATATTAGATGAGACACTGGATATTAGAAGCACAATTTTTAGGTTATCTTGAACTCAGTCCCACGCAAAGTGGAAACCTCTAAGATTGACACATAAAGGACTAAGCATCTTGTTCCAATTATTTTCCCCAGAAAGGATAAAATGTTTGGTTGTAAATTGTGATACGAGATACATGCATACCACCGTCATAAAAAATAATTGTCTCCTACACTTTAAGCAACTAACCACACACAGACACACTGCACTGACTGCACGCTTCAGATAAAAAGTAATTCTCACTCACAATTCAAAATTGAGATCTATCTACCATAACTGCTGCTGGTTGTCTTAACGAGAAATCAGATTTTAAAATTGAACAAAAGTGAAGTTTGCCTTAGATTGCGATAATAATAATTATGTTTTGTAGTGGAGAATTACCCAAAATCACGCAAAGCAGCAAGTATAACATATGAACCCGTCGTCTCGCTACCGCACTCCATTCCGCATCTCTCCATCAGTAAAAAAAATTGAACTTGTATTCTGCTTCACATAAGAATTCTGCTCAAAATAGGAGCAATTCGGTAGCCGATTTGGATAGAAATGTAGGTTGCTCTCAGTCCGCTGTTTTGGCCAAGGAGAAAGGTTTGAAGGTTGATTTTCCCACCGTAGAAAACTCTCTTGCATCGGGATCGGTGCTTTCCACTCCTCCACGAAAATATTTTTTTGGTGGTGGTTTGTGTGTAGCACTCCATTCCGCATCTCTCCATCAGTAAAAAAAATTGAACTTGTATTCTGCTTCACATAAGAATTCTGCTCAAAATAGGAGCAATTCAGTAGCCGATTTGGATAGAAATGTAGGTTGCTCTCAGTCGGCTGTTTTAGCCAAGGAGAAAGGTTTGAAGGTTGATTTTCCCACCGTAGAAAACTCTCTTGCATCGGGATCGGCGTTTTTCACTCCTCCACGAAAATATTTTTTTGGTGGTGGTTTGTGTGTGCCTGTGCTGAAGAGGAATTGGAGCTGATGGGAATATGCCCAGATAATAAGAACATATACGTATGGAAGTGTCATGGAGCGCGGAGGAGGAACCATTGAATGGCAATAATATGTAAATTGTGGAGAAAGTACATCTTTTTTGTAGGCAATTTCCGACATACGAAACTGCCAATAGAAGATGAAGACAATGGAACGTGAATGCATAAGAATTTTGGCGAAAACAAGGAAAGATTTTTTTATTCTCCTTTCTCCCATCTAATGTAGTACACCACTCGTGGAGCAGAATAACAAGAAAAGTTCGGCAACAAATAGACCAGTTTTCGACAGCGACATATTATGGAGATGAGAAGGAAACTCTGGTGTGCGTGTGTGCATGAGACCGTCCTAATAAAATCCATGAAATATCTTCGCCTTTATTTTTTGTCAAGTGTTTATATAGGGAAAATCAGGGAACCGAGACGGCTTCCCACTATGGCTCCAAAGTCTTCCATGTGCGCCTCCTCTTTCTCTCTTTTCCAGTCTGTCGCTAGAAGAAACAGTATCTTCTTGTCAACTATAGATCGACTCACTTACTAAATGGCTTGGCACATTTGAATAATTAAGTGATATGACACTGCAACTAAATGTAAATTGAATGAATCGTATGGAACAAAGGACACCAGCAGACTAACACTTTTCCCTCCACTTTCTCCTGAAAAAGAAACTTCTATAGCTGTCGAGAGGGAATTGTTACTGGTGATGTAATAAATCTCCCTCAACTATATTAGAGATACGAAGCATACAGGGGCTATAAATGTACCGCAATTTGCATACAACATGGAACCGTTCACAATGCATGTCGCAATTCTTTCCAATGATCCACCAGAAACTTGATTTTGCCATGAGAATGGAAACTCACGAAATAAATATTTATACATTCTCGATAAGTTGCGCTATTTTTTCGAGACTTGTAAAATCAAGAGGCCCGGTGATTTGTCCAAAAAAAATACAATTGCATGTAACCCTGCCCGTCTCATCTCAAATGATAATGACGAAGTAGTTAAAGCAGCAAATGTTTTAATGCAATTTCCATTTCGCTTTCAAGCACTTCCCACAACGAGCTATGTGAAATCCCACGAATGAGAGTAATTTTGGAGATTATAAATCAATAATAGTTTTCTTCTTTGAAAATTATGAAAGAAAAGGGAAAGTTTCTGCTTATTGGGAGACATTTTTCCGGCCATGAATAAAAAAAACTTAAAAGTTATCCACCTTGTTGCGAATTCTTTGGAAAACAATTTTTTAAGAAACAAAAACGGGAAAGTTATGGTGCGGCCGCTACATGTGCGATTGCAAATGAAGCAACTCGGGAGAGAGGCCTGTTGGGTAGCAAGTGGGCTTTATACTTTGCACACACAACTTTCGCCACGGCTAGTTCGTAAATCACCTCATTGTAAAGCGCACGTCTTCCAACTTCCAGCATTACTACAACCGCCTTTCTGTGCATCTGTGTGCGCGATGTGTGCTTTTAAATGGGAAGGGAATATTGCATATTACTGGACTGGAATCTTGTATTACTATTCAAATGTATATCGTCTCCATGAAAAAAAGCAGTTTCCTTGTGGAAGAAATGTAGAATGAGAAGGTACAGGTTTTCAAGCTCCTTCTTTGTACAGTTTTTACGCACTTTTTCCCTTCCAACCTATTTTATTGCTGTGGCGAACTCATTTCGTACTCTGAGAATTATGGCACAGGATGCTTCCTTAACGCGGTAATTTGTGAAGAGGTACCTTTTTTCTACGAGGTCTAATGTTCTTTTTTTAAAGGTGAATATTGAAAGTGAACATTGTGGAGCATTAACCCTCTGGGAAAGGTAGCCAAATGATTACTTCTGGGAAAAATAAACCACATATTATTACGTATCTTTCCAGCCATGAGGAAGAAAAAAATATTACCCAGTTGCATACAGCTCCCTCTGAAAATTGGATGTTGCACAAGGTAATTTTACATCCACTTATGCACACATACAAAATGGGAGAAAACATGGTGCACTGTTTAACATACTTAATTTCTGTACGGAACAGAAGGGAGTACTTCACCTTTCTACCTTAATGACGAGTTCGTAGAAAACTTGGATTCTATAGTTCCACTCTTAATGCGCATTTTGCTATGGACAAAAAATAATTCCCATCTCCTGACGGAACATCCCCTGACACAATTAAAATACAGCTGGAGTTAGACGAATGTACATTTTATATGTAGAACTGAGTACACTAACTCGTCAGCCATAACAATGGCGGGAAGGAAACATTAATAATATTTATCTGGAATGGCTGACTTGAAGCACACACCTAAAATTACACTTGAAAAAAAAACTTGAGCTGCTAAGTAAGAGCATCTGATGATGAGTATAAACCCAAATGCACACAACGACGTAAGTACTCTCATGTGTAACAACAGCATTTTCAATTGATTCTAAGCCACAAAAAACCAGCAGGAATCACAATACCAGTTCACCGTTCACCAAACAAAAGTATAATGATAAAGAAAGTCAGAAAAAGGGATTGTTGTGCTAATGAATTCCATGTACACGTGTGAACTCTTTTGTGTCATAATAACTACAACCGGAAGGAAATTTATTACTCTGATAAGAAATACATTATAAAGTATCATGAAAGGAAGATATAAATAGCGAATCCTAGCTTACACACGAAAAGGTTATATTATTATCATATCCTATGAAATGTACAAGCTGCGCCTACATTCTTACTATATTTTCCGTACTTGAGTGCATCCGTGTTTTTTATCATTGTTGTTGTCATTCAAAAAAATGATATCTTCTTTTCTGCTTTGTGAAGATCATGAATAAAAAAGAGTAGTGGAGCTACATTAAACTACACTTAGGATAATAATAACAGGAAAAGGACCCCCGACTGTGTACAAATGTATTTCTAATCTGGAACAATGGTGCAGTCACAAAAGGGTGAATACAGCAGCAGGAAAACAAGTAAACAAGGAAGAACCTACTCAGCGAATACGACAGCTGTGCTCTTTACATTTTCACTGCACTCCAAACATAAAAATGTATTGTAAATGTTAAATGGGAAAGTGCAAGAAAAAACGAGAAAAAAATATATTTAATTAGAAATTGGATTCCTCTTCTGCTTCTCCTCTGGACAGCCACTTTTCTTCAGAGTGAAAGGCATGGCAGGAAACGAATGGGGCTTTACTTACCACGACCAAATTCAATACTTCATTGTTGTTGTTTCCGCGAAGGTGAAAAAAGTAACAAAACAAGGGACATCTCACTTTTTACTGCTGCACGTGGAAAAAAACTTCTAATTTTTTTCTTCATCGCATTACATTACTTGACTAATCATTTTGGTTCATGTGAAGAATCAAATTAGAATAATTCCACTGGTTTGCGACTGTTAAAGGAAATGGAAAAGTAAATTTGTTTTCACTCAGATCCCTGATTTTTTTCCTGAGGTTGTCTCATTTTCTCGTGGAAATCCTTGTGTCAGCCTTTCGAATTTTGTGGAGGGGGACTCCTATCTCTCTCTCTCTGATTCATTTTGTAGGGGAGAACTTTAAGATTAAAAAGATTGTGGGGAGTAATGCATCCTTTAACCCCATATTTTTTTTGTAGCCTTTGCACCAAATGTGGATGAAGGCAATCAGAAGGATTTCGCACAAAGAATCAGCTTTCTCTGAGTTGTGTTGTTAACAAAATGGAATTTTGTTTCGCGACACACACACACAAACACAATACTCCCACTTACACATATTGTGTCATCAAAAAGCAACATTGCAGCAACTGGAGGAAATAATAACATGTGAGAGAGAAAAAAAACGATCTTGGAAGGAATTCATCCCTCCTTCTGAAATTTTAGTTGAGCCCTCGAAAATTGTTGATAATAATTGCGATCCACTCAACCAGAAAAAAGATGTGCTTTTAAAGCAGGGATCTCAGTGTTGCGGTGAGTGGTTATAGAAAATCATATGAGAAAGGAAAACAGAGTAATGCAGGATTTTGTGGTTTTTGCGGCGACATTTCCAGCTTATATCTGACGACAGAGGCTGGAAAACCTCGAAATGTGCAGGGCTCCTTGTCCTCGGAGCGTTGTAGTGAGAGTGAATGACTAAAAGAGAAAGTAATTTGAAACGAATGAGTGGTGTGGGGATGGTGGTATTTACTAATGTCTTTATATCTTCTCCACGTAGAAACAATCTCACGAAATAAATCGATCTGCATTGCCTCCACAAACGCAGCGGATAAAGTACATATCCACCGAAAGTATTACCAACATGGAATATAAAAGACGGTTCACTGCGAAAAAAAGGAGATGCAATCGGATTGCCATAGGAAAACAAATGAAAGTGTAAAGAGCACCTCCATTCTCCTCGTTTGAATGGAAACTGCGGAGGATGGAAAAAAGTAAATACTTATTTTGCAAGAGAGATGAGGTTTCACATGTTATACGTGGATTACACGGACTACTTATGTGAGCTTTTTTGATTGCGAAACTGTGATATTCGGATTTGCTCTTTTTTCCCTTCTGCTGAACAATGCCAACGTGTCACCGCCCCGCTTTTCAATAACTGTTTGCTTGAGCACAGCCCGATTACAAATGTTTGTAAATGACTTTGTCCAACAGAATACGGCACTTTTCAAACTGACTTTGCTATGCAAGCGTGGCGGGGTCTCATATTTGCCTTGGTAATTAGCCAACATTTTGAAATGTCAAATATTGCCATACAATTTTACAAGCAAGGTGGAAATTAGCCAGAAATAAAATTGCAAAACTTAGGACTGAATTTCAAGAGACGATAATTTGTGCAATAACAATTCCTGCAATCGTTATGTATAGTTGCCTGTAATGAATGATAAGCATAATTTTCCGAAGGGATACAATTACCCCCCCCCAAAAAAACATACAAATTTGAAATACGTAGACACCATTTTGTACGAAACATATTTATGTATATACTATATGGTGCAACTCTATGCCAGTTCACTGCCGGTAAGCTCCATCGAAGAAACGAAACTTGGGGGAAATGGAAATTCATGTATTTTAGAAGCAATAATAAAAGTAAATGGACTTACGTCACGCTTTCCTAACCATTGTGAAATAATATGTAAGTGCATTGTTGTTTGCTCTGGAGTTGATGCGAAATCTTAATGACAATGTCAAAATCTGACGAACATGAAGTCCAAGATTACTTCTCATGTAAAAGATAATCAAGCCCGCTTCAGATAACTGTGTGCTTCCAACTTTCTTCTGTGTGCTTTCTCTGGTAATACAAAAAGAATTATCGAGCTCCTCCAAATCCCGCGAAAATGAATAAATATTTTGCCCCGACCGACCATGTCTGAAAAGTTGGAAGGAAAAGTTTGAAGACGAGAAAAGTTCGTTGAAATATTACGCTAGTCTTCGCTAATTTCCCTCATATATGTAAGAAATTACAGGCTTAATGTCGTATTTGAAAGTGAGGCGAGGCACACACTTGATTAGTCTCTATTTAATCAACGATGATTACCTCCACATTCAAGGGGAAAACTTTTCATCCGAGCACATTCTTCAGGAAGAACGGATCCAGCAGCTCTTGCCTGCGCTCATAGATTTCCTGAAAAGGAACTCAATGCCCAAAGTGACTTATTACTACCTATTCACGTATAATGAAGTGATCATCATCATTCATGAAAGGATTAAAAACTATTTTTATTATAGGTGGATTCACATCCACACACACACACACATATCATGCTGACACACATATGTGCTCCACTATAGAAAGCGGATTATCTTTCTCTCGCGATTTTCCTTTCTTTGACAAGAGAGACTCGCTCATCATCCAGAACGAACGTCTTCTGCACAAAACTATTTATAGAACGGGAGTAAAAACGAAGTCAGCAGTTGCCTTCGTGTTGTTGTGCGAGTCTCCGTGAGAGAGAGAAGAGAGAGAGAGAGAGAGAGAGAGTAAATCTTGAGAAATGATCGTACGCAAGGAGCATCTGCTTTATTGCAGTTGCTACAAGCAATATACTGAATGAGAATGGAGTGTGCGGCGGGCATACTACGTTCCGCTCACTGATCGATATTTGATTTGTAATTCTAATGAACTATGATGGATTCTAAAGGATACACACAAGAATGTTTTTTTATCCGACTTTGTGCGGACACTGCTTCTGCTGCTGCGTGGTGATGATGAGAAAGCATTACATGGATTACGTCGCTCAATAAAAAAAACTGGAAAAAATATAATGACGCACATTATAAAAGGGAGGATAAATACACAGGGTCTTTTGTACGTATAAAATACGCACCAGAAGGAACCATAATAATTTATTGCTTGTTCACCAAGCCATCCGTTCCCTTCCTCGCTGCACTGAAAAGGCATTGAAGCTGCGTTTGGAGTTGCCTCCTTATTTTCATTTCACAAATCAGCTTTTCCCTCAAGCTTCCATTTGAAATACTTATTAAAACAAACATTTCCCCTTAAAAACAACAAAACGTTTCAAAGCACCGTGGAAAAGTCACCTTAAGTAAATAAAACTGAGTTTGAGGGAAGGAGAAAAACCTTGACGACTAAGATGAAAAACTTAGTTCGTCAAATGTCCAACTTCTGGAATAACATAGAAAATCATTCTGAAAACGATTTTTACAACTCATTAATTACACAAGGAAGAACCCAGGGATACCCCGATAGAGAAATGAAAGGCTTGAGGGAATTTTCCACGAAACTTTATTAGAGTCGAAGCCTTTCTCTTGCCTTTCTCTTGTTTGGTGCAGGAGTTAACCGTGAGAACTTCATCAGTCAGTTTGAGTATACAGCAATATCAATTATGAAGAGGCCACCATATATGTTGACATAGTTTGTGGTGGACATACTTATACGGAGCTCCAATTTTTTTTTCTCCCTTCTCCACCAGTCCTTCCCATACATGATACATGAGAGAGCTCTATTCACTTTTTGAAGCTGAATTTTTTACGCTTTCATTCCATAAACAACAACGCACGATGAGCTTGCAAGGACGGATGAGGGACAAGGATAAAACATCATTTTTTTTCCGGTCTGACATACAAAAAAAAGTTGACAATGATGAACTCACCAGAGATGCGAGGAGGAGCGATGATGGCCGATACATTGTGGCGTGATGATACTTTACTTATCAACATGAACAATTTTTTTTCGTCTTTCCAAAAAAAATACCAAGCTACACCTAGTGCACATCATTATAGATACATATTTGTGTGCCAAAAAAGCCATGTAAAAAATTCTTCCCATGTATATTATTATTATGATCATCATCTGTCTAAACTGTTATGAAGAAGTAATTTGTCATATGGATGACAAGGAAACAAGATTGCCAATCATGATGAAAACATAATAATATCCACTGAAATGTGTGCAAAGTAACACCATTCACTGGAACTGTTTAACTAGGAAAACATACTTATGGAATATTTTAAATTTACACTGGAGCCAAATCTTTTTCTTCGCCAGTGGAAAATATGTACGTACAATCTAGTTTCTGATTTGTTTTTTTTTGTGTACCAGGAATTCAGTAAATGTTGACACACTAGTTGTGGCTCAGACGGTGGTAAAGTTGCGCACTATAAAATACTTTTTTATTTCTCCAGCAGCTGCTCCATTTTTTTCGGATGTCTGCAGAAAGTGTGTCCTCACAGCAGTGGCAACACTTTCATAATTAGTAGTAGTAAAAATTATTACCACTGACCGTGGGAGGGAATGAAAATAGGATACACAACTCAAAATTTACTAGCAATTTTCTATCAAAATAGATTCCCGCGCTTTTTTCCCAAAAATTATAACTGAATGTTTGGGAATATGGGCTCCGAGAAAATAAACTTTTTTCCCCCCTCAGTGGTTGTCTTAGCGTTAAACAGTGTTCTTGTTACTTCATCCGCTCTCCGTGGGAGACCTTGCGGGTTCGTATGATGTATGGAGGTTTTTTTCCTTTTTGTAACTGTTGTCACTATATTTTGCAAGAAAAAAGTATGGTGCAAAAAAAAAATCATAAAAATGGGAGCACCGAAAAGTCAGCCTTTCCAATGCAATTATGTATATCTCAGGGCAAATAAAGTGTCACGAGTGGTTTGGCACTTAAACATTAGTGGCTGGGCACTTGGTAGTTTATCCCGTGACAAATGAAAAATCTGTCGGAATCAGTCCTAGTAAATAGTAACTACATGGAATAAAAGTTGACACAAATGAAAAATATGGAGTGGTGCACATTTACATCTATGTACGAGGATTATGTCTTGTCACTGGTATGTGAACAATGATGCTACCGTTTTGAAAAGTTTTTTAGCCCGCAAAAGTGTGCAGCCCAGTCGGTCTTCAGCACTGCGTAAAATTTGTGGCTCTCAAAGTGCCCGAAATAAATTTTAATCTCACCGGTCATCTAAAAGCGATATTGCAGGAGCTGGGAATGTGTCACCCTGATAATCATGCATTGTCGCATCATCACGCCACCACTATAACAAATTAAAGCTGTGGTTTCAAGGGAGCAGCAAAACACTCTAGCAAGGTTCACTCGCGGTTTTCAAAGGAGCTCATAGACGCATCAATATTGCAAAACTCTACACTTTCTTCTGCACCATCCACCAACCAGATATGTAATAACAAAGTTTTTTTGTGTGGCAAAAGTACTCCAACACTGGTTATGTCTTCTCGGAGCTTTGCTGTGTGCATGTGCTCAGCCCAGAGTCTTTTTTTTACTTCTTTCTCCTTCATATTTTTCGCTCTGCCTCTTTTCCTTTAGACCTTCAGAGAGACCCCCCAACAGTGAATGGACCACAGTTGGTGAGCCACGGATCGGAAAAGAGGGCCATCAAACACATGTGTTCTCACACAATGGGCGGCCTTCGCTCACTTCTCCATCCAATTCTCTCATCACTCATCACACATTGAACATTATCATCTTGAAATTGCACATGTTATTTATTCTTGCTCCCTCTGCTCCTCTCTTCTTCATCGCAGAATGGTCTTCTTTCCCATCCACCACACTCCTCCTGTGTGTGCCCTGATAACAGAGGGAAAAAAGAAAGTAAAGAAAAACAAGTGTGTACTTTCTTCCACATTTCGAATATTATGATCGGAAAAAATGACTCGGTCATATAAGTTCAGAAAAAAAGAAGTTGTCTGTCCCGAGCCACAATGTACTTTTTTACTATCACTATAAATACTCTTGCTCTTTTAATCGTCGAGGAAAAAAAGATAAAGGCAACAACTTTGATGGTATTTTACCGCGGTATCAATACCGCACATGTCTACGCTCCACAGTTATTGTTACCCTGCTCCCATCCTAATGTTCCGTGTGGACAAACAACTTTTTATTTTCATGTGGAGCTGCAACTTTTTTTTTGCTCAACAAAACTTCAACTTTTTTTTCTGCTTGCGCACAACCCCATTTTTTAACATAATCATCATGTAGCTTCCTCCAAGAATATAGAAAAATATTCCCATTAAACTTCGCGACTCACTCACTCTCTGCGTAATATACGACACAGAAAAAGAGACCAGGCTTGTGGAACCGTGCAAACCCGAATAAAAAAATACATCTACATATATAAACTGAGAGGAAGACCACACACAGAGTGTGTAGAACCCAAAAAAAACCAGAGTAGCACATAAAATTTTTTTTTCTATACAAAATAATATGTAGGTATACATTTTGTGCCACAATGTTTCACCTACTTTTTTACTAGCTCATAGACATACCAGTGAAGAAAATAACGAAACAATCATAGATTCAAATTGCAGTAGACATATAAATTGGACTTGACAGAGTGGTTATTCGAACCATATATTTTGAATACCTACCTGATCGTAGATATTATAGTGGAATGATGTTGTGTACATTTCTTCTTGTGTGAGCTTTCCCTATTATCCTGGTTCATGCAGACGCACACAAGAGCCATACATCGACTACACTTATGGTCCTTTTTTATCACAGAGATTTGCGTTGCAGGCAGGGCAGAAGCTGGTTGGCACAATCCATGGCTTTCTGATAATATTGTCATAGTTTATGGGACAAATAAGGAAGGGTAAACGGCCGTGACTAGGCAGTACAACTTGCATTTAGATGGGGTAATGTCTTGTAGGAGGGGAAGGAGAAGAATAGCTCCGACAAAAAATGGAGTAAGGAGAAAAATGCAAGTGAAAGGAAGAAACGAGAAAAAAAGCGGGAGAGAAAGTAGTAGTGTTCTAGAAATATAGTGGCACTTGGAGTACTCGTGTGATTGTGTGTGGAGTTGAGCCAACTTTCTGCCTCATCATTGCTTGCTTTGGCATCTTCCCATGTCTACGAATTTCTTTTTACGTTTCCTTTCATATTTAAGTACATTTATAAACACCAGTTCCTTCTATAACTTTCCATTGTTGAAGAAGCAGAGAAGTGGTGGCGGTCCTGCTAGTCTAAAAAAATACAAAATTTTCTCCAGAAAAAAAAATAATACGTACGGAGCCTGTTGTTGTTACATTATTGTTGGGGTATGTAAAGTCAGTTTTTTGGAACAAAACTGTGTTATAAAGAAGAATATCAGTTTGAGGATGTAATTCAATGCTACGTGTGCAGTAGAGAGAATGAGGAAAAACACAGTACATTTACCTATATTAATACAAGAAGGGAGGTAAACTCAATTGAGCAACACGTACGGATGCCTGAGATGCCCGAGAAGGAAACTCAAATGGCACACAGGGTTAGTATTGTCGAACCCTGTGTACTTTGCTCTATTATGGTATGTGTCCATGATGTGAGCAAATAGTTTGGTTTAAATGTATAATACCTCCATACCACATTCAGTAATGTAGTATCGTCACGATTGTAGTAGATAGGAGTCGATAGGAGTACTTATAACTTTCTCTTGTCTTTTTACAGCACGATAGACACACTGTGAACTTTTTTTGGGAAAGACTAGGTGGAATTTTAAGCATGCATCTGCATATTATGTATGTCTACAAATATGTACATGTGTGCATCCACCTAGATACATATAGCTGCACACACACTCACATTTACTTTTACTACGAACACAGAGAGAAAATTCCGCTGTGAGCTGCGGAACGATTGTGATCACCGTTTTAATACTATCATGATCATCATCACGTTAATATTCTTTGGAAGCCATGCCGGCCAAAAAAAACGCTGGGAGGATGGGAGAGCCAAAACTAAAATAGATTGTATGTTATGTGTAAGTACATACGAGGCGCGGGAAAGTAAACAAAAAATTAGTACGTTAGTTTGGCCTGCTCGTATGAAAACACATTACTTGTTTTATCCGAATGACGTAATTTAACCGAGCAGTCACTATCATCCAGCAACTTTCACGAACAGAAAGTATTGAGGTTAATGAATTACCTTAATGTGGCCACGTACTCGTGTGTCCCTTTATAGACTAATGTGTTGGCAATGTTCATCTAATAATAAAAAAAGCCTGTGCGTGTCTCTGTTTAACCTTCTTCCTTATTCGCAAATTAACCCTGATAGCTAAAATCCACAAATAATTACTATTATACTTTTGTGTCCAGTCTATGGGAAGAAAGAATACATTTTCGCTTTTGGGTACACACATAATCCTCTAAAAAGAATGAAGGATGAAAGGATAAATGTGCTACTTGGTTAGATCTTGTAAGCCATTTGTGTAAATTAAATATTTATATGAGTACATGTGCTCTGCATGTCTATTTACCGAGTTAGGAAGGATCACCGTTTAAAACAATATCATGGCTAAAGCCTGATCTGGTGTTGCAGAAGCTATGTAATGCAATTTTAACGGCTTTTTGTTGGAATCCTCATCATCATGGAAGTATGCGAGGAGCATGGCTTCCAGGAACAAGAACACACGGAAAAAGTAATAATAATATGTTTGTCAAATGAAGGAAAACAGATGGGATATCTCATTTCGGAACCCAAACCCATGTATCATGCTCACCACACACACAAACACATTTTACTTTGCACGAGAATTGTACAAATTAATTTCACTAATACATGATACAAGACCACATTTGAACAGTGTCTCTTCCCGGATGAACAAAAAATTACATGAGGAGCGGAAGGGAAGGCTTTTTTGTGCATGCAGCGCTTTCACGAAAATCCAGCATAGAATATTGAGGAAACGGGAGTCGAGTATGTGTGTAGTATTCCTCACTTTATGCAAATGGCAAAGGTTAAAAAGTTGGATGTAATCCTTTCCACATGACGTTTCAAGTGAATCTGATTAATGGGTGTTTATTAATTTTCATCTTCGATCTAAATATGTATTTTTTAGCGCATCTATACAGGAATGATCAAGTTTCCCTTTCCATGATAAATGATCCTTTCAACACTAGTTCACAACGTTTTACTAAAATTTAGAACAAATTTTTTCCTCTTCTTTTTCCTTCGCCCCCGGTGGGAGTGGAAACTGAGTAGTGTGAGATTATCCTTCCTCGTGGAACTTTGAAATTAGCCCGAGCGCACCGAAGTTCCAGACATGTCGGGACAAAGTGCCTATCTGACCGCGTTTAAATGCTCTCTAAAGGTCCACTTTGCAGTCTGTAGTGACGAGAGAATCGGTTAATAATAACTTGTTTAAAGCGGGAAATGAGAAATATACTTTGCGCACTTTTCTTCCCGAGGAAAATCTCAAGACACTCCGTCAATTAATTTTTGTAAAAAAAACCTGGCGTATATTTAAACTGAACCACTCAACTTAAGAGAAAAGTTTTTTGCAAAGGAAAAAATTTGCTCGGGTGATTTTGTATGCTGGGTTTGGCGTGGAGTAGAACAAGTAATAACCTAATTGCGTCTGGGTATTTTTTTTTCGGTTGGCCCTTCAGAAAGCAAGATTAGCGAGAATAAGAATCGCGAAAGCGTCATCAGGTGCAGCGTTCGTAAGTAAAAAGAAGGCAGTTGAGGCTCGACTCGCGGCACAGGAGTCTGGACTTGAAATTGACGATGGACGCGATGAGGACATATTCGAATTACAACATCATCACTTGCTTAGATGTCTTGAGAAAACCACCGTAAGTTTTTGCCGAGCCAATTTCCCTTTCGAAATTAAGCTAAAAACTCGCTTGTCTGCTGTGCTTAATTACATGCACGGAGTTTTCACGTGCGTTAACCAAACTGACCAAAAAGTTTCACCTAACAGAAACGAGTGCTATGGGTTATGCTTTTCACCTAAACTGCTTTTAAAAGTGAGAGTGACATAGCATCAATCAATTTCGTAGACTTTGCAGCCATAATAACTCACTAATTAACTTTACTTTGATCTTATAGGGTTAATTTCCTTGTCTTTTCATGCAGATAATTAGTTGGCGTTTTATTTTTCAAATACATAAAACATATAATGCTACGAAGAAGTAGTAGTAGTACAAGAGGATAAAATTAAAAGAGCATAATTCACTTAGTTACTATACCTGACGTTGGCAACTGTTGGTTTGATGGTAAGCACACTAACAGGATAACCTACTGACAACCGTTTACAACTAAAGTTCCTTTACTGATGACACAATTTATGTTTGCTGATTTGTTGCTGCTATAAAAATCACAAATTTTTTATATTAAGTGTCAACAATAATCGGGATAATTTATGTTTGCTATGAAGCATTTTTTTACTTTTGTTGGTCGTTGTTGTGGGTTTCGTTCTACTATGTTGAGTGATGGCACCTCATTTTACTTTTTTTTCTATTTTTATGATTTTATTCGGAACTTTGCACCAAACTTTGCCTTGTCATAAAACCACAGGGTTCGAAGATTCAGACAAGTATTGTCACCAGCACTGCCACCCCTGCGACCACAACTATAACTACTACTACCACCAGCACAGCCGCGTCTCCAGCAGCACCTGCCGTTTGACTATATTTGTTGGATAGCCTGTGCAAATCGTTCTGAATCACTTGGTATTAAGTAGTGTTCCAAGCTCACAGCATTCTTCTTGTTATTTTTACTTTCTCTTTCATTTCATCACGTATAATATTATATTACCGAAGAGAAGAGCAGACGTAGCGTAAGATCTATTTAATGCAGAGGTATGGGGACGCACTTAAGGGATCGAAAATTCCCAGCGTCGGTTCACTCTTCAAAGCTGTATTAAGACATTAAATTAAAGGAGTTGATATCTTTATGACAAGCTCTCATACTCAAATTTATAAAGCTTTTTTTATAAATAAATTTATTGTATCTATGCATTTCTTACTCACACCAACCAGTACTCTACTAACCCGTAAGTTAGAATCATCAGTTCTTCTAATACTTTACTCCAATGGATAATAATATTGTCTGGGACAAAATTATTTAAAAAAAACAACGCTATTTGTATACTTTGCATATGAAAAGACCCTCAAGTGAATTTTTATCCGGCTCGGTGTAACAATTCATCATGTTTACAAAGACGAACAGTAACATAAATTAATTTTTAATTTTCTAGCTTGGTGAGTTCAATATTGTAAAGTTTTCTACACAAAGCTGACACTTCAAAGTTCAATCATAATATGAATAATAATAATTCGTGAAACTCACTACTTTACGACTACGTTGTTGTGGTGGCGAACGGACTGTAAGAAAGAATGTCTGCCTGTCTACAACAATCATTGTCTTTTCATTTGGTTGTCAGCATGTTGACGAGCTCTTCGAAAGATTTTAATTTTGATTCAGCAGAATGGATATGTTGTAACATGTCAGTCCTGCTCAATGTGATTTATCGGTTCAGTTTAATTGTTGGCTGAGAGTGACAAAATGCCAATTTTATAAAGCAATTCCGACGGAGCAAGATAAAAATTTCTCACGTCAAACCACCATTTATTTTCGCCAGAAATAATGATACCATGTATACGCCTAGACGTGTAGTGATGCCAGCTTTTTGAATTATTTATTTTATTTGATATTTTTTTCCACATTAAATTGCAAATTTATGTCTGTATGTAATTATTTGATGCGTCAATTTGTAAAATCCTCAACAAGATACTTTCTCTGCGTAATGATCCCAACGTGAACAACATCCTGTTTGCTCAAATTGCTTCCGAATTATAGTGCATGGACGGATCCCATCATGAGACGTGCAAAATTTTCTTTCTTCTAAAGTAATATAGTCTCTACTCTTTTGTTGTGATTATCATAAATGTATATTTTCAATTTCGCGGATTTGCATAAAGGCATTTTCCAAATTGGTTCTCAATACTGGAACATTATCAGTTGTGCTGCCCTTAATAATGTAAAAGAATATAGGATGCTTCCGGATGTTGTTGAGGATGATGTTTCACGCCAGGGATTATATATCGTACATAATAATAGTATAGTTGTGTACTATTGTATAGACGTAATATTTATAATTTATGCAGGAAGAACAAACAAAGTATTTTGTTTTTGCTAAAGGAACTGCCGATTAAAAAATATAATCTTTGTTTTCTTGTATGGTTTACCTCCTTTCATTTCATGCTCTCTCTTTTTTTTTAAAAAAAAGTAAAGGCACAAAACTTGTTTCTTTTGGTCTCGCACTTATAAAAAAGTACTGTTAATTATCACTCTGTTGCTTATAAAATGTTGATCGGTTACCGCTAAACAAAGCTCTGAGTATTTTCCCCACCGTATCACACACAGCCATATCACGCCGCGCTGTAATTTGCATATTTGCGCACCGCTCTTCCACTTTAGAAATGATGCGATGGAACATTGATGATATGGGATAAAATTCGAAATAAGCAAAAAAAGCGTGGGTATTTGTAGGACCGTGAATTTGTCGAGATGGAAGTACCATACAACGGGCAACCAAAGCGACCTGGTAGCCCTTCTCCGCCTCCGTCGCCTCATGCGTCAATCGGGAGTCGCACAGCCTTGCTACAACTGTGCTGTCCTGCCAGATGTTGTCCTCAACGCTACCAGGTGATCTCTTTTTACTTTGCACTTTCTAACCAGACATGTTACCTCATTTTCACTGATTTCAATATCATGTTGTCTTCTGCCCTTTTTTCAAGAGTTTTAAGGTGAAAAAAATAATAGCAACAAATTACTATCAGAAAAAATAAGGGAATGATGAGTATTGATTACAACCAGCACCATTATTTTCACAATTTTATGACGTGTCTTCTGAACACTACGTCAAGCAAACGTTAGAAAATCAGCAGGAGTATGTATATTTGATGCACGAGGATGGTTAGAAATGAAATTTATGATTTTGTTCAATTCTACCATGCTACCGAACTACATTTTATGTCACTCCAAAGAATTTATCCGAGAGGGTATCAACGACACAAAGAATTTATGTTTCGCAACGCACACAATTTTTTGTTCTACGATAATATCTTTAGAAACGTGCACGTGATCCAGATAAGTATAGTGAGTATGTAGCATTCGAAATTTCTAGTGTTACGATCCATATCAGAAAAAAAATGAATGTGCTCCTTAGATCACGGCAGATATTCAGTAGGAATTTCGGAGAACGAATTTATCCCCACAACCGTATGAGAAGATAGGGTTGACATAACAGAAAAGTGTCTGTGTGTGCATGCACGTCTGCATTTGTTCGGTCCAGTTGAGTTATCGTAAATGAATAAACCATGATAATGATATTCGTGACGAAACAGAGACGTTCTCTCCGACATTTCTCATTCCCGGTATGCTAAAATGTTAGTAATGGTATGTTAATATTTCACAATGTTACTAGTCATTTGTTGCATGGTCTGTAATACCAAATTTATTACCTGAGATGTTGTTATCAGAAACCCTGCACTGGTATACTTATGAAATATAACAACTCCTATGCAGATAAGCTACATAAGAATTTGCTCACGAAAGTGGTACCTAAAATCTGAGTAGACGAAATTCGAAACGGAAAATTAGGATAGAAAGAAATCGCATTTTTTTTTAAATACAACTGACCATAAATAAAAAAAAATACCTAATCAAGATGAAAGTTACCATGTAATGTTCACAAGCAATCTGATTCAAGTTCAGATTTCAAGTTAAAGAATAATGAGAAACTGTAATAGAACGGAATAAAATATACATACAAATATGCGTACTAGTTCCACTCTTAAGCTCCAGACTTTCTCGAAAACTCCACAAGAATTCGTCATCTTGGTTCATTTGCCACACCACCGCAGCATTTTTATCAAAGAAACTGCCGGCTCGGCTCAAAATCACTTCCCTGCTGACTATCCTTTGGATTAACTTCCCCGTAAGCAGGAGACAAGTAGGTATTCAAAAGAGGCCAGGAAAAAATATATTTCTGGTTTCTCCATGGTTTCTTTCTTTATTTTTTGGCGAACGTTTGCTAAAACAAAAGACTCAAGAGTGCACATCCAAATACGGTGGAGTTGACGCAGACGAATTTTTCTTTCACCCATTGCTTTTGCGTGTGTGCTTGTGTCGCAAGGTGCTCCTTGTTTTTTAAAACGAACTTTTTTTTTTCAATCGTACACGTAACAATGTACCATTATTATAGGGGAGACCGAGTAACATTTATCCTCAAATGATATATTGTGGCTCACTACTCCTCTCTCTCTCTCACACACACACACACAACTTCTATTCTATTTTTAGGAAAACAAAGATACGATTTAGAAAGGAAGCACTGAGTTTTTGATAAGATCTATACAACTCTCCTCTCCGTCTTTCCTCTAATGCCACTCATATTTCACTCCTCAGCTCTGCACAGGAAAAACTTTCTAAATGGCTGAGCAGAGCAATTATAATAATGACATGCAAAGATGAGGAAAGTGAAGGGGGAAGTGTGGAGAAAGTCGTGAGAAAAACGAAAGCAGAGTGGTGGTACTCAAACCATGTGAATATTTTTCTGTGTTTTCCTCCATTTGCACCTCACACCAGGAAGTACAATGACAAGCCATAAAAGTGTGAGGATTTTCAACGACTTGTAGTGTTGTTATTGAGGGAAAATTATTTGCGTTGAGATGCGTGAATATCTAGGAAAGAGCAGAACCCTTGTTCTCGTGAACCCTGACCAACTTTCGAATCCATGTTTACCTTCTTTTCCTGAGAAAGCAGGCTACAAACGATATGCATTTGAGACAAAAATTGGTATTCCTTGGAAAGTGTATTTTTAGTGGAACAATGGAACCTGCCGCATTCCCACATTATGTATGTACAAGACTTGTCTGTCCCTTGCCCCGTCATTCTGAAGGAGACCGGAGGAGCCACAGACAAGCAGCAGTCGCTTACCGCGGCGACCATATAGCCGAATATAAAATTATAAATCATGCTGACATATACTGTTTTTTTGTGAGGGGAATATTATTGCTACTGTTGGAAAATAATGATGACGTAGAACAAACATCATTTCCCTGGTGAAATGTGAAAAGGAGGGGCAAAGTGATTTTAGCGGTTTTCTAATGACACTGACAGGGAAAGGCAGTGGAGACAAGTGAGCATTTGTTACTTCGCCCGAGACGCAACTCCGGGAATGGATCTTTTTCATCTCGAAAAATTTTAAAGGGAAGAAAATGGAAAATGAAAGGAGCCAACCTCTGTCTTGTGAAAAGGAGATGAATTCATTCTGACTTGGTTGCTTGTCTCCTCCCAACAGATTCTCTGAAAATTCATACCCCACATTAAAAGCTGAATGGTTGCGTTCTTATGAAAGAGAAAGAGAGAGAAATACAGTAAATATATACTTTTTCTCTTGTTCAATGTGATTTTCGTTTTGCATACATGCATGGAGGCGTATGAAAACAGTAGAGATTTTCCCCTTTCACACGTCACTGACGACAACGACAGTGTTGGTCGTGAGAGAGTATGATCATCATCATCATCATCATTAAAGTCTTTATCACTGAGTCGGACCATAGGTTTAAACTTGCTGCATTATCACTTTCCCTAATATTTATTTTGTTGCACACACCATCTAAATCTTGTTAGTAAACTGTGCAGTAAGGAGTTTACGTGTTTGTTCTTTTTTTTGCAGTTAGTGCCTTTTTTTAAAACTAATTTATTATTGATGGAGAAATTCAGACAGCAAAAAATATTTTTGCAAATTCTAACTATTACTGATACTTTATGTAATACATTTAGTATAATAAAACATCACATGTTTGAACTTACTGCTGGCATATAGTTTGCGCAGTAGGGATTGAGGTACAAGACATATTTTTAATGAGAGGAAGACTATATGATATACAATTTAAAAATATAAGCATTGTGGCATCAGGCGTAGAATAGCATTGAACATGAGTACTAGCTTTTCAGGTTGATGTCACATACATTTGTATAGGACCATTGGCAAATATCTCATTTATGGCCGTTTGCATATTCTTTAGTTAAAATTAAACATTTCGTCGCAACCGTATGGTACGTTTTTCGATGAAAAGGAAATTCCAAAGTTTCTCTAAATTCTGGAGTAATACTGTTGACAGACAGAAGGATAGAGAAGAGGACGGTCGGTCAGATAGACAGACAGGCGAATGCGACACTATGCAACCTCGATAATAATAAAACCGTTTATTAAAAAACTGTGGTAAGTTCTGTGTAAAACAAAATTAAAAACAACTCGGACCATTCGATTTAGGCTACTAAGGAAACTTGTCATATCACTACACAGGCAAGTCTACATGATGGAAATTTATATGATCAAAAAAGATTTCTAATTTAAAGCATTTTTCTGTTATACAAGTAAATAAATAATTCTTAGTTTGCCCCAATGTTTTGACATACTGTCCTGCGACCCGAAATTCCATGCGCATTGCTTAATATTAAAGTCAAATTAGAATGGAATATGAGAACTTATTTCATGGGATTCGGCCGCTTCCCAGAAAAATAAAAAAGCATCAATGATTCATGCAAAACCAGGTTTTAGTTTCATGGACAACTAAAAAATGGGACGTAGCAATAATGAAAACGATTAGTAATTAAGAAATTCTAAAATTGTCATGAAAACATGGAATTCAAATTATTGTTCAAACTTTTTTCCAAAATAGAATTAAGTTACAAAATTACATTACGTAGTTATATGGTGACAAGTTAGAAAGCGCAAGGGAAATTTTTGCTGTTGCGTTGTATGTACCTCGGCATATGACACACTCGCCGTCCAGTCGAGAGAGCTACAGAAGCAAAATTCGCATGTAATGCAAACAACTTACTTGCTTATCTTGCATGCAACAAACGCGCTCGTGTAACTGCGGAGCAGCCAGGAAGCAAACGAAAGGGGAAATGGATAGGATAGCTTCTTGCTTTCGAGTTGATATTCCTTTCATCAACTATGGTACACTGTCCATATATTACAAAGATGAAATCACTGATGTATTACTCAAGGCTGGGCAAAATGCATCAATTCAAAATACAAAATGCAAGTACAAAATACATTGGGAATAGTGAAAATACAAAAGTATTTAAAATACATTTTTCGTTATAGGGGTTAAAATACAAAATACATTTTCCGTTACGGAGGTTAAAATACAAAATACATTTTAAAATACTTGTATTTTGTTTCCAAAATACATTAGTTTTGTGCGTAGGAAAGGAGCTCAGGTTTACGTATTTGTCCATTCATTGAGCAAATTTCAAATGAGAATTTGCACGATCATGTCATTGATCGAAAAATACGGCAAAAATTCCTTAATTCTACAATTTATATCACGCGAAACTCTTTTGGAAGTGAAAATGTATTTTGAAATTGTATTTTGTATTTTAAATACATTCAGAGAAGGTAACTCAAAATACAAATTACAAAATACTTTTTGAATTTTTTCTAAGACC
>JAHZNF010001545.1:0-20564 GCA_027744215.1 Troglopedetes dispersus
CTCTAAAGAGTGTGTGCAATGATGATACTCTAGTAGTGTGCAGTTTTTAGCCATAGTAGTAGTAGTGGTTTCACTTTGGCTGGTCTTTTTTTGTACAATATACCACATGAGCCTGCAAAAACATTGCAATAATGATGCCAGTATTATGACTGATGACTCATTTTGACGTTTGTTTTTTTTCATGGCGCATCTTTTCCTGTTCGATCTCATAAGATTGTTGAAAAACAAAAAAGGATGGGAAACAAAGGGAGTCGGAATTCAAGAGATTGCCACATTCAAGAAATTCCTGCACAGAACTCTTAGAGGAATCATCATTTCCGGGTTTACAAATTGTTTTGCGAACACTGTAGTTGCTAATTATCAACTGCCGGCATCGCAATCTGAAGAGGTTTGGGACGGCAAAATAATGACCCACATTTCTCTTGATACATTGTAACCAGAAATCTTAAGATTTTCTTGGGGAGGACTGTTGTCCTATGTGTGTGCAGAAAATTATGGAGATTGACAACAACAAGTGAGTAGAGATACGGATAACTAGTACAATTTCTTAAATACTTTTAGGTCTCATTAAGTTTGCTACAGAATTCTATTAAAATTTTTGCACGTAATTACCTACAATGCGACAATACACGTTTTTAATCACACTAGCACAAATGGCTAGCAGGATAACATCTCTGTGGTGTCTGAGACCTGATTAAAGTCAGTTGTGTGCTACAACTGACTTTAATATTCTAAACGACTTTAACTCTCATCAAATCTTTATGAATCATAAAATTGTCCACACATAATTACATATGAATATCCCTTCACTTTGGGGATTTTCCGTCTCGAATTGAAAGAAAAAATTGTGAATTGATTATATTGAACTCTGTGAGAATTCACAAAACTCTCCATAAGAAAAGTAACCATCATTTTCCCTGAAAATCTGTAGTCTGTTTTCCTCTTCTGTCACGCGAATCTCTGCGATTTACCAGGAACGAGCAGCAAAACCAGAAAGTCCAACGTTACTCATCCCCTTTTATTCCTGACACATTTCAAAAGGCAATGTCAAATTATCCCATTAAATTTAGAAAATTACATCCATCTTTTTCATGCATACACCACCAAAATTGTGATGATAATAATGAAGGAAGAGCGACTCTGTAAAAAAACATGAAAAGGCTTTCCCAACCATATCTCTGTCCACATCCTTTTCGGCACACTTTTATCACCTCCAAAAAAAACACAAAAAATGCTGTACCACCATAATATCACCATCATCGTCCTGCATTATCCCAGAGCAAACGAGATTTTTCCTTGTCCACACAAGGAAATGAGTGTGTCTTTGTGTTTTCTCGTTCACGTTCAAAATATACTTATATTTTTTGGATATATGGACACACAGTATTTTTGTTTCAATCATTTTGCATAGAAAGGAGCAGCAGAGCACTGAAATGTTTCAAAGTAGGCATTTTCATGTTTCGACGCAAACTCATGAGACTCAACCTCTCACACGCCAGCATGTTACGGTTGTGAACGACGGATTGCTACGAAACAACAGTTTTCACAGAAAAGTATGGGACGGGTTGAGCCAAAACCAAAATTGTACCGTGTGTGGGTCGACGAGATGGGATATTTATCATTGTGTGGAGCATGTGAGTAGGTGAACCTATCCTCAATTCACTTTTACCAAAAAAAACCAGAGAAACTGGATGGATACTGCTGCTAAGGTTTTTGGAAGAAAAAAATTGAAGACAACCTACAATAATACTCTCTTCTTCTTCTGTGCTGCTGCTGCTTTGCTGGATAAAAGTTTTTGTGTCTGCTCCGTGTGTGCATAAATATATTCTCTGCTTTTTTTATATATCTATACAAGGAAAAGAGACAAGTGTTGTGTGCTTATGCGCAACTTGTGTTCAGTTTAACCAAAAAAAGACTGCCTATTTCTCTCTCTCTCTCTCTCCTTTTACTAAGCTTGAATTATAGACACACTCAGACATTGTACATTTACCAGAGGAGGAGAAAAAAAAAGGTATTATCATTCCAAATTTTTTTTTGTTGTGTACCTCCTCAAGTTAGCCATTATTATAGCTCGGTATAAGTGGTGCACCCACGAAAAAAAAAATATTTTTTTATTGCCCAAAAGAACGAAAACCATTATCTGATCAGAGGAGATAGTTTCAAGTTTCTCGATAAATTATATATTTCCTCTTTTCTTGGTAAGTTTTTGACAACATTTTTTACCCTTAAAAATTCTTGAAACACAATTAAACCAAAAGTTATTTTCGAGAGTTACAATAATTATTATTTTTGGAGCTGATATTATTCACACACACTCGCACTACTTCTGAGCCAAAAGAAAGTCGTGTGAGAAGAAGAAGAAGGAGACTTTCAAAAATAAAGAGAATACTTAACTACATTCACTTCAAAATTTTATCTGCACCAAAATTTTGTATGCAAAGTGTGTGAATAATATTTGCCTAAAAAAGATTTGTCTGAGTAGAAGAAGAGGAAAAAGACTAAAACTGTGTGTGTAAATTAAAGTGAAATTAATTTTTCAACGTTATCAGAGTATGTGTAGCTCGCTGCGCATTTATTATTTTTGAACATGCTCATCATCCTTCCTCCTCTTGTTTCTTGTGTGTACCAGAAGAGCCATAAAAATCAGACCAGAACGAACGCCAGTTGTTGTTGCTGTGTTTCCTCTCGTTTCTCAAGTGAAATTAGCTCTTTTTCAAAATTACAGGAGTACCGTTTAGGTATTATTTTTTGGTTTCGTGTCTTGATTTTTGTTGTGTGCACACCAAAATTGTTGTGTCTTCAAGAGACACATTTTCGTTTGTCTTTTTATTTTTTGAAGCCAGAAAAAAAGAAGTAAAAATACCTTCACAGTTATTTACTTTTTTTGACCCAATTGTCCTTCTTCTAAAATAGCTTTTAGCGTTACCATCCATACAACTGCTCCACGAAATAAACAAAATCATTTTTTTGACGGAAATTTTTTTCACAAATAATTTTTTCTTGTTTCACGTGAGTCAATCAGAATACCGCACACATATTTATTTTTTACCAGTACAGAGATAAAATTGAGCACACAGACAAAAAAATATTGAAACACGCCCTCCATCATCACCGCTATCTCCTTTTTTCACGCCATACATATCTATGTCGTCATAATAATCTTTTTCCCCGTGTAGTAAGGTGACATCAAAGGTTGCGAATATAAAAATTGTTGAAACATTATATTACCAACATCCTCTTTTTCCATATGCAAATAATATGTAATTGTGGAAGTGAGGCGTGATCACATTTTGTGGCAAAAAATAGCCCACTGTACAAAAATGTTTATACAAAGTCATTCTTCGTTTTTGTATGGTTCATAATTGTCTCCATAAAAATTTATTAGTATTTTTGTTCCTTGTTGCTTTAGATCTCTCAGTGGAGAGCAGTAAAGGTTGACCATGACGGTAATCACGAAACCTTTAACGAGTGAGAAGAAGCCGGCGGATAAGACGCCTCTGGTCGTGCCCGTCAACGCGGAGGTAAAAAGCTTTCACAAAAATGTGAATTGAGATAATGAACTATTGCCATACAATTGAGAACTTTCAATTAAGGAGTTATCTCCTTTTGAGGCTAAAATATTGTCTCTTGATAAGTATTGATTTTTGTACTGCTTTTTGTTAAAAAGCTCATTTCCTCCCAACAATAAAGCGTATTTTTTTTACGTGACCACGTGATTATAATAATTGGCTCACGTCAATTCCCAATCTACTCACTCACGCTCTCATTTTTATTGATTTTTTTTTGTTTCGATGAACTCAAGCCATCGCACTAACTGTGGCCAATAATCTATTATTCTTTTTAAGGGCAATGCGGATCCAGAGAAAGGAGCTGCTACCGCGGCTGCCGTGAAAGCAGGCCAGCTCGAGCCTGGCTTTAATGAGCGTTACCACTACATTTTGAAAAGGAGTCATGCCCGCGTGTCAAATGCCACAACTCTTTGCTTACTTATCACAGGTATTGGCTGAGCGAGGACAATTTTTTTGGTAATAAAAAAGGGTCACTGGTCGGATATGTCAAAAAAATTAATTTTATGTGTCTCTAGCGCTCCTGGTCATGACTGTGGGATTATTTGGAGGACTCTATGTCTACAAGCAGATGACACGGGTTCGGGTAATATATGATTTATAGTGACGTGCGGGCAATAAATGATTGTTCGAGTTTTTTTGGTTCAGAAAATTTTCGTTGAAAGCAGCAAGTTAATCAGTTGGTTCAATTTTTGAATACAGATGCAGAGATTCCGTGGCTGGTGTAATGTTCCTTACGCCGGCACCTCAGCTTATCACAGCAGCCGTCTCGGAATGAACCGAAATGGGGAGATGACTGATGACATGCTCGGAGTTTCTCAGATCGACAACAACAACGGAATGAGCAAGGTTCGAACATATTCTCTTTTTCAGAAAGAACCTCTGTAATTTTGGCGACAGGAAAAATATATGTTACCATAATTTTTTTTGGTGCCACTGGCAAAGCTCGTTTCCTTTTTCTTTTGTTTGACTAAATTGGAATGTTTTGAAGATGAGCATGCTTTGATAACCTCCGATTTTTTTTCGTACGAGATGAGATGACCTTATTGCATGAATTGTCTTTTAAGTTTTTTTTATTTTTCTTTATTTTTTCCTCTCCAAATTTTGTACCTAATTTTTGACCACAACTTGCGGAAAAACAAACAACTGTAGATTGATGATGATGGCTTAACGAATTACTATGAGTCTGATCCGGATGCTACTACTACGGATTCACAGGGAGCTGCGTCCTTTTTCCGTGAGGAGTTTGAGATTGACCTGGGAAGCGAGAAGTACTCAAAGGTTCAAGTTCCCGATTTTAAGTATGGGCGGCTGGGACGATTCATTCATGAATTTGATTCGGTAATTATTTTACTTTATCCATTTAGACATCCAACTTATCCTGCTCCAAATTAACTCGTTAATATTAAAAAATAACTGGTGGTTCATTTCAGAACAAAACTGCAATTGTTGACCAAACGGCCAAGCGGTGCTTCATCATGCCACTGGATCGGGAGCGCGTCCTCCCCCCAAAATCCATGTATGACATGATTGAAAAAATGTGGAAAGGTAATACGAGATAAGCCAATATTGATAAATCTAAAAATATTTATACTTATTGTTTTTTATGAGAAATAAATAAATAAATTGTAATTTTTTGTGCAGGTTACTATTCAGTAAACACCCACCGTGTCCGGGAAACCATGCGGGTGGTCCTCCCCCCACTTGATGATCTCACTGATGTTGGCGAGTACATCCGACAAGAATGCGAGGATAAAACTACCTACCGCCTTGAAAAGTCCACTGATCGAAGTAAAATAATATTGACCACAATCCCTAAATTATTATTTTTTATGCAATTATGAATAAAAATTTAATTACCTATTTATTAACACAATTTTTCCAGTCTTCAAGCGATCCACCTCTGCTGCACAATCTCTGCCCTTCACGGAATTCACTGGATTGGCCACAATGGAGTACAACATTGTTAACTTGAACCAAATTCAAAAATACGAGGACAAAGCTAAAAAATAGGAAGAGAACGAAAACATTAAAAAGAAATTTTATCCAAGCGTCATTGTGAATAATTGTACGTAAAAACAAAATCTTTTAGGAAATATATAAATTATTTACATTGTTTTTGATCGTCAAATTGATAATCATCCTCGATCTTCGTCGTTGTCGTTGTTTTTTTTTTCGTAGTTCCTCCATTTTTTTGGTTTCGCTTAAAGTTGTTGTTGTTGTTGTTGAGTCAAAAATACTAATTTAAAAGGAAAGACTTCTCACACACACTTGTATTTATATATTAAGTTCCTGTGTTTTTTTATTTAAAATATTGAAGTAATTAATTAATTATCGCATTAAAAAAGATTTCAGCAAATTTGATTCCTTTTTTTCGTTTCTTATCATTCTGATGAGCACATGAAAAGAACAGAATTTTTTTATTGCAATGCAATCTACTATATTTAATATTATTGTTCCTTGCTTGAAAAGCCACCACCACAACTATGATGTAATATATTTAAATGTATGTATCTTACAATTTAAATTAGACATGAGAAGTTGAGGAAAAAAAAGTAAGGAGGAATATATGCTCGAGTTTTTTTGTAGATTGAAGAAGACTGCTCCAAGAAAAAAAAAAGATAAGACCAGCTTGCGCGCGAGTGTTGATGCCAAGAAAAGAAAGAGTAATTTTAAGCTTATCTAAGGTTATCATACAATTCATAATAAATTTACCTAAGAACAAGATTACTACTTAAAAAAATATTATCACAGTACACATAAATTAATATTAATAATACCGGTACAGAAATAGATAAGCTAAAAAAAGTGGAGATAATACATTACAATTTGAAATAACTTTATAGTAGACAATCTTTTTATTCAATTTATTGTAACAAAAAATATATTATTATAATTGATTCATTACCATCAATTATTACTATTAATTAGCTGTGTTGGCCACCCAAATGCTTAACAAAAATCACTTGCTTTTAAGAAAAAACTCTCATTTAAACTTAATTAAATTCTATAAAATTAGTCAACTTTTATGATAAGGTAAACTGGCACCATAAAAGTTTCGATAAGGGATTCTGGCTTGTACTAAAAAAATTTTTTTTTGTAACTTGCCTATGTCTCCTGAACTTTCAAATGTGTGCGAAAAATATACATGGCGGAACCCCGATAAAAATGATAGTTTTTTTTCCAAGTTTCACACTGTACTTTGAAGGTACTTTGAAATTTTGGGAAAAAGCTTATCTGTACATAGTATACCTTTTTGCTAAGGTTTTACTCTTAATTTATTTGTTACATGAAAAATATAATGTTGTCTCATCTCTGTTTACATATAACTAAGTAGTTTCCCTTTTTAAGTTCATTTCAGTCTCCATGTCAATAGCTATTTTTGTTACGCGTCACAATAAAATACGAGAAATAAAAAAAATATACATAAAATACAACACAATATTCTCATTTAAAAAAATCAACTCTGATCCATAATTATTTTTTTTTGGCAAGGTTCAACTCCACCTAGCCAATTTGTATCCATCGCAGGTGGTAGCAGTCAATAATAGAGATGATAATGTGTCCAAAAATTAAAATGGTCAAAATAAGCCACATACTCATTACTGCTTTATCTTAAAATACAAAAAAGTCACTTGTACAATCTTCCTCTTCGCACATGTTAAAGAAGTGGTGGAGCATTTTGATCCGTTTCACCTCGCAAATTCCATGTTTATCATGATCATCACTACAGTAAATCCATTAAATCCTGGAAGTAGTGACAGTGACAGATATATTTTTTTGCTGGATTTTGTACAGCATCCCATCCCAGCTTACATTATTATTGTCTTTTTTTTACATTGCACGGTTAGCTCCTTTTTTTTCCACACTTCAGGAGAAACAAAAGAGGTAAATCCTCTTGTTGAAAATGATCCAGATTATTACCCAAGCTTTTCCATCTTCTCTCAAGTCAACATGAGCTGAGCTACTGAGAAACAAAGAAAATGTCACCACAGATTTATGGACACATACAATTGGCAAAAAATAAATGAAATGCAAAAACAACTGTACTTAAAGACTATACTTACTTTAGCACACCCACAAAATGATTAATGATGAGGAAGATTATAGGCCATGATTTGTTCGCCCTTCTAATTCTTTTTTTTTTCTTGTTGCAAAGATTATGCAAATTTGTATAATGCTCAATTATTCCCTTTTTATATTCCTGTCACTTGTCTGGTTAACTGCTAATTATCCAGTGCAGTGCTATACGTATTATTGTGCCATTATTGTTCCACAAATATATTTTGTACGCAAAATTGTGTCAACTTATTTTTATGAAGTGATCGTTTGAAACGGTTCATTACTTTGTCGTGGAGCATGCAGAGCAGAGATGTGTCAGAAGAAAACCTAATTGGGTGGTGCTCCATCCACTCAACCATCAAAGCGTGTTATTATTATAGATGTATGGATATAGAAAGTGAAAGAAGAAAAAAGAAATGTTGTTCAGTAAAACGAGAGCTCCACGCTCGCTCCACAAATTCTGATTTATCCTTTTTTAGCTTCTTAACAAGCTCATATTATAATGATTCTTTTAATGACTCGGATCTCGAGCGAATACTCGAATTGAGTGAATTGGATTTCATGTCAGATCTATATATACACAATATTGTTTTGGCTCACTCGCGAGGGAGAAAAAAAAAGATAATGAAAGGGGAGCTAGGAAAAAGTTGGGAAATCATTATCGCAACAGCAGCAAAACAAAACAAGGGAACAAAAATACAAAAATCAGTCTGCTCACATGAAACAAAATAACTCACTCACATCATTTTTCTCGCTCTTCTCCGCTCCTTTGCTTTGCATGCATCGTCACCATCACTCTCACTTCAGTGGAACATGAAGTGGGTTGGAAATCCTTGTTTCATGCACACAACAATATTTTATATTTTTTGGTGGTGGTGCTGGCTCATGCCTTTTCAGCTTGTTCCATGATGACCACATTAAAAAAAAGAAACCATCATCATCATCATCATCGCATATCATGCCCACAGAACAACAACATGTTTTTTGGTGCATCTCGTTATTTATGAAATGTGGGTAACGTTGTAAAAATCTAATTTGAATATTGCTCCTTATTACAAATAATGGTCACGCTCCTGGTCATGATAGTAGTTTCAGAGAAAATGAATGGCCACGATGTGCTCCTTTTTCTGGGACGAGGAATGAGCTGAGCTTCAGCCATTGTGTCCATTAAAAGTGAGGTCCACCACTTGGCCCACACCCAAAAAAATCACACACAAAATTTTTTTTCTGGCTCCGCAGTTTTTTTATTTATGCACACAGATATGAATAATAATTATCTGTTAAATGTACAAAATAAAAGTTCAAATCTGACAGTTATTGAGGAAAAAAAATGTTCTAGGTGGTCTTTATTAGATAACCAACCTCTGCTACAAATCATCAGTCTCATCATAACTTATATGATAAGAGTGAAAATGAATCACATTTTGTTTCGTGTGTGGGCAAGAAATATATCCACAACAATTTATGCATCCACTTTGAACACTCTTTTTGACCACACTTTATAAATCCTTGTATTTTAGTAGTTCACGTAACGAGTTCATCCAGTTTATTTTTTCTTCTGATAAGCAACTTTGGAATTGTGTTTGACATTTTACTCCTGACTCAAGGAAATAAATAGTGGAAATATTTTCCACAACTCATTTATTGCCCCACCACCACCAACCAGCTAATAATTTCTTTTTTTCTGGACACAACAAACAGCCCACATTATCAAATCGAAAACAAGGACACGAGCTCCGAAGTCAACCTGACTTTTCCGTTTTCGGAGACGATGAAAAGCGCCTTCCTCAATTTTCTCGGGCCAAACGTAAGACTCACATTTACAGTTTTTATTATGCATAATTTGCTTCAAAAAAATATAACTGCCTTATCGCATGCCACATGCAGAAAAAAGCCGGCCATATATAAGCGCTCCTGAAGAAAAAGCACGACCCAAATTATGATTATGTACACTTGAGGTGCAAAAAAAATATATAATGGAGCAACCAGCAGCAGTCCTACATTTATAATGACCCTCAGAAATAATCATACTCAAAAGTACATCATCATTATACATGGTTTCCTTGTAATAAAAAAACGTTTACTTATTTGGCTCCATAATTTTTTTTGGACACAATAACCTCGACTGGTGGAGCAGTGCGCCGTAAATAATTTGTACCAAAAATTTTTTGTAAGCAACGGTAAAGTTCTGGTTTTAACCATTTTTTTTTACAGAAAACTGAAAAAAATATAGTGTTTCTGTGCTTCATAAAAGATATTTCTTTTTTTACTTTTCCTTTTGAAAAATACACACGAATGTGGTGAAAGTAGAGTGATGTGTGGAGAAAAAAGATGAAAAAAATATGTGGCATGTGGCATTCCATACTTTTTTTCTTCTTCTTTTCATGCCTCCTTCCTTTTATGGACACACAGACGTTATATTTTTTTTGTTCTTGGGCAGGCTGGGTGTGGTCAGGGTCACGAACTTTCACTTTTTCTCCGACTTGCTCCTTTCTTGTGTGATCATGGTAGTGGTCACTTGCGTATTATTGTGTAATAATAATGCTATTATAATGATGTGGAGAAGTTGTGTTGTAGACAAGAGAAATAATGTGTCTATTTCATATTTTTTTGTTCTTGGAATAATGGACACACTCAAAATAAAAAAACAAAGGGGAAAGGATTAAGGGAAAAAAAGTTTTTTTTTATTTTTCGTCTACATAGATTACTACACTATGTTTTTTATGGAGCTCATGTTGTGTTGTGTCTTCAGCGAGTGAGTGAGTAAGTGAGTGCGCACACTACTGCGTCCAAAAAATTGGTTGCCCAAGAAAAAAGAGAGAAAAAACAAGTCTGTCTTTTCTTTTTTTTCGAGAAAATAAAGTCTAGCAGAAAGCTTTATTCTAAGCTTTATTTTTTTTTTCTTCCTTGCTCCTTTTTTCCCTTCTTGTCAAGGTCACTCATTTGCACAACTTACACTTTCCACGACGAAAAGCCATACTAGTTAAATAATCTGGTGCAAAAAGAAAATATTGTGAATATTCCAGAGAAACAAAAAAAAACATAATACAGAACACACAGGCTTATCTTAATTTTGAGCACGTACTCCTTTCAACTTTTTTTACGTATACAAACAAGCAAAAAGCATAATAATATTCTTCTATGCTCCGATATTGTACAAAATAAAACTTCCACTTGTGTGTGTGTGTGTGCATCAACCTTTTTTTAACGGAGACGAACTGGTTGGTACGTGTGTGGTGTATGCACCTTGTAATTTATTTTTTTTGCTAGAAAAAAGACCTTGAATAAATTTTCCTTCGGAGAAGAAGTGGCAAAAAAGGCAACAAAAATAAAACTGTATGTATGTATGCCTGCTCCATAATTATTTAGTGGAGAGGTGCACACACACACACAAAATAAAAGAAAGAGTGGAAGTGGACCACAAACGTTCCAAGTCACCAAAGTTAAATGTCACTGCTCTCCCGAAAGGAAAAAAAGTTTCCCTCTGCAATCACTCTTCCAACAATGAAGCAAACACATGTTCTTTTTTTTTGTTCAGAGTAATGCACCACCACACAATATTATTATGTGTGTCCCTCATCATCATCATAGTAGGAGTAGTAGGAGTTGTTCTAATGTGCATGTGACTTTTTTTCTGAGCCACTTCCCCTTTTTATTTTCTTGGAGGGTAATTTTCACCAGAAATTAGAGTTCATTATGATTTACTTCCGAGGAAAGAATAAGAAAAATATATAAGGAGGTTTGTTATTACACGTGCCCAAAAATATAAGTTGGAAGGAAACAAAATAATATGTATTTATCATTTCTTCTAATCTCTTCTGCTCCAAAATCTTATCTTGAATGAGAAGAAAAGGTTTCAAGGTCCTTTTTTCTTGGCAAAAACTCTAATTGTGACACTAATAATCATAATAATTAGGAAAAAACTCTATACTATGTAGTATGTACACACATTTTGTGTCCATAATTCTATGCAAATTAGGCTCCCCTTTTTCTGGCGGGAACTAAGAAAATTATTGTGAGCTGTTTTCTCCCGAAGCTAATTATTTCAACAAGAAAAAACTCTACAAATGTACACATGAAATGCGCACAAGGAAATGAAATCAAATTGAAGAAACAAAACAAAAAATTTGCTTCACGCTCCAACGCACATGTGCGCACATTTATTATTATGACCACTTATTATTATGTACATCTGTTGTTGAATGGTGGAGCACATTTCTTCCACGAGATTAACTCGGCAGAAGAATGTGTGAGTTGCTCAAGAAAAAAAAACTACTTGAAAAGCGGATGACGACAACCCTTTCTTCTTCTTTTTTGCACACATACAAATTATCCAATGTGTCCACCACACTCACATTTACATATTATGTATTATTTTAAACAGGATAAGCTCCGCAGGGATTTTCCAAAATCATGCTCCCGTGTAACTTATTTTAACTTCACTCAATAATTTTTGAACACAAAGGAAAGGGTTATCAAAATCGCTGATGTGTTAATAAGGATTTTCTTTGGTGGTGAAAAAAAGGAAAAGTTTTTCTTGGGTGCCCCTCCACCACCAAAATACATATTCAAATTGTGCGTCTGCACTACTATTCCCTTCCAAAAAATGAACTAATGTTACATATGAGTTGAGCTGGCAAAGTTAACCTCACTCAAGCAGAGACTTTCTCTTTTTTTTTGTGACCACAAAATAATACAAACATTTTCTTTTTTGTTTCTAACTTTGTTTTGTGCTAGCAAAAAAATAAACCCCGTTCTGACGAGAGGACAGGTCTAGGTCTTGCCTTTGCCTTTTAGTTTCATGTTGAGCGAGCGCAAGAAAAAAATATAATAATATTTCATCATCACATCACACGCTGGAGAGCCTGGTGAGGTAATCATGACACATTTAATGTGTTTCATTCATTTTTCATTCGACCAAAAAAAGCAAACATGCTTGGCTTCAGCTTTCTCTCTCTCTCTCTCGCCTCACTTCCGTTATTTTTTTCTTCTTGAGAAAGTGTCGTGCTTGGAAAAATATATAAAGAATTTTCCTTCAACAACTTTTCGCATTCGCATAATATACTAATTTGCATAAAATATCCGAGAAAAAATATTTGGGCAATGCTAGGCTTTTTGGAATTCACTTATACTTTCCACCTTTCTTTTTTTTTCCTCAATAATAATGTGAGTATTAATGAACTTGAATGCTCCACAAGTACACAAATAATAATTTTCTGATTGTGTGCAAAAAATGATATTTTTTTCTGATAAGGTTACATATTTTGTTTTCTTCCTGGAATTTCCATCTGTCGCCGGCGACAGTGTCACTGATCTCCATCATTATTTCAAGTCAACTCTGGATTTTAATGGTTGCACAAGACCAAATTTGTTCCGTGGGGAATAATGTGAGGATTGTGTGCATAATTCAGGATATTAAGTGGAAGGCGGGTGGTAATTTTTCGTAGAAAATATTTATTCTCGTCCTCCTATCTCTCCCTTTTGTGTCAACTTTTTTATGGACAGATTGGACAACATTTTTATTCCCGATATTTTTTATGGTTATCATCAAGCCTCATCTTAAAATCGAGCATTATTATTACGCAATATTTTCCTCCAATTATAATAGTTATTGTTATCATCACCAGCCAGTCACCATTGTATTCGTGGGCATAAAAAATATTTCTGGGGGAGAACGAATTGTGTTTATAAGTGCTCCATTTTATTTCTTTTTTCGCTCCTGTTCGCTCCTGTCAAATAATGATATTATTATTGAACCATTTTTCCTCTTCACCACTTCTCCTCCATTAAATAGCATTTATGACGATATTTGTGCAAAAAAGGAAGGAACGAAGTGGCACTTTATCTGCATAAAAATATCGGCAACACATCGCCATTATTATCCTCCTCATCATCTTCATAAAATCTTTATTCAAATGTGCACACTAAAAACACTGTGCCAATATTTATTACAATATCTCCATTTATGGAGCAGTAAATGTGTGGGTAATGGGTATACATTATTATTATTATTATACTTTCTTTTTTTATTTCATCTTTTGCTCCCACACAACACACACTCTCGATTTGGCACACAAAATTACAGATATAAAAAAATATTTCTTTTGTTGGCTCCAATAAATATTTTTTTTATATTTTTGGCCCATTCCTTCCTTCCAATCGTATTTGGAAAAAAAATGATAAGATGTAGTTTTTTGTCTCCATCCAGTTTTATTTTCCCGTTTGCCACCTTCCTTTTTTTCCTGTCACACTTTATTTCTCTTTTTTTGAAGAAAAAGAAGAAGGGAAAAACATCTTCCTTTAATATTTTTTCTTGCCCTTGTCTTGTCTTGTCTCCATTTTTATTTCTTGAGAGAGAGAGAGAGAGTCGAAAGGAAGCAAGCATCCATAATAAAAGTGTAGTCACACGAGCTCCTTTATATATTTTTTTTCGCCTAAAATATTAAACTTATTTTTCCTTCTCCCGTCCGCTCTCACTTCCAATAACTCTCACTTGGAAATAATGGTGCGGTGTGTGCATAAATACATATACGTATATGCACATATACTTTATTTTCTTTTTTTTGTGTTCCATATTTTTTCGAAAAAAAGATGGATGGATGCCACCATGATCATCACAAATCATTATTGCCATCACATATATCTATGCTGTTATTTTCTTGTTGTTCTGTTCTGTTGTGTGTGCGCATAAAATTTTCTTTCGGAGATATTTTATTGGTGTGAAACCTTTATTTGCATTGAGAGTATATAGGTATTCGTTTTTCTTTGGCGCAACATAAATATGGAAAGGACGTATATTTTTTTCTCTAATAAAAAAATACCACGAGGTATATCTCCTCTTTTGTGTCCATAATTCCCTTTACATCATAATATTCATCTGGGTTGTTGTGTATACCTAAGCTAAGATGTGTGTGTGGCATGGCAAAAAAGAAAAAAAAACCTGCTGGTGGTGGTAGTGGTGTCTTATTTTTTCCAAAGAAAAATACTTTTTTTTCTCACGTAATGCAATGCCTGTGTCTATGTGTGTGTGCTTATCTTAGTATTTTCTTGAGGTGGATGCATTATATCCGAAGTGAAAGAGACAAAAAAATAATACTGCTTCACGTTTTTTTTCTCCTTCTTCTCTCCACTTTTACTCAAAGCAGAGAAGAAGAAGAAGAAGAAAAAATACACAAATGCATATGTGAACTGCCTCCAATATATATTTTTCTTCTCTGTGTGTGCATATATCCATAAAATGTATATATTTTTTGTGGAGAATAAAAACTTTCTTTCTTGTGAAGAAAAGAAAAAAAGAACAAGAAAAAAAACTTGTCTCTTTTCTCCTTTTTTTCCTTGTCTGATTCACTCACGTCAGTCGTATTCTGTCGCAAAAGGAAAAGCTACCACAAGAAAAAAAAATATATATATGCACACATTATACATATCTGTGCACATATGCATTCCTGTAAAAAAAATAACAAATATAAACTCCAAAAATATATGTACACATGGCAGATAATAAAAAAAGGTGGAATACTTATTCCATATACAATATATCTGTATTGGTTCAGAGACAAAGAATCGGAGAAAGGGACGAAAAACACGAAAAGACTGTGTGAAGAGCGGAAGAGAGCGAGAGAGCGAAGAATTTTTTTTTCTATTTTCAACCTAACTCTTTTCCAATGGTGGAATTCTTACCTTTCGTTTTTTTTGTGTGTGTGGCTGCCTCCTTAAAACTTCAAAGCAGGGTTTCCATTTTTTTAAAGTTTAACGTCCTTTCTAATGACTGATAAGATGAAATATTTCGTGAAGATGGAAATCGTTTTTGCAAGGCAAGTAATTTTGTGTTGAGTTTTTTTAAAAAACGTGTTAAAAATATTCGGATACACCATTTCCTGTTTCTTTTTTTGTCTCTTATCAACACCCTTCTCATCCTTTCCTTACCACTACCACCATCTTATCTTCTTCATCTTTCCTGCTCACGTCCAAATACAATCCACACTCGCACACACGCATTTTTTTCTAACGTGTTTCTCTCTCACACAATTTTATTCTTGGCTTGAAGAATTTCTAAAAAAGAGAACCGGAAAAAAGCATCTCCGGAATAAGAAAAAAAGAGGAAGCACGCTTAATTTTCTCCTTGGTTGGTTCCTTGCATGCACACACGAAAAAAGAAAAAGTTTTTCTTAAAAAACAAATTTCTAGAGAGACATAATAGATATAAAAAAAGTTTTTTTTTCTGTATGTACGTATGTGCGCATCTGAGATGATGATTATCATGATGCTCGTGGTGGTGGTGGTGGTGATCAGGATGATCATGAACATTGATGAAGATTATCAGGCAACGAAGCATATCTTCTTGAAATGTGATCTCATTTGATCGTATTAGGTGCATTTCTGCAGCGATCCGGCAACACAAGTGGTGCTCATGTACATTATACTTGCGTAATCAAGTTATTTGTCATTACACACAAGGCCAACCATGCATTATCATTACCATATTTATGGAAAAGCCATGTATTATTATTACACTTTTCTCACTTCTCAGCTCCAACCATTTTTTTCTCCTTCTTTTTTTTGGAGAGATGACTTCCTCTCCATTTTTTTTGTTGGCTCCACACACATTTCTTTTTGACACAGACCGTGGCAGCAAATATATATGCGCGCATTTTTTGTCTTTTTTTGAACAGATCCTTTTACAAAAATTTTTTTTATAGGACCTTTTTTTCCTGGCGAATGGTTATCATGATGACGTGTGCTAAAAAAGTTGTTTTGTGAATGCTAACATCTCATTCTCTTCTTTTTTTTCCTTGTTCATTTTCACTCACCCGCTGGCTCCCCCTTTTCTTCGGAGACATAAAGGACTATCTATCTGGAAAATGTTTTTTGGTTTCCTCCTTCAACCGAAAAAAATGATAAGTGAAAAATAGAAGATGAGGTGAAGAAAGAGAGAGAGAGAAAAAAAAATATAAAAAGATGAAAATATATTCTTCTCCAGGTTTGTCTGTTTGCCAAAAAAATAAGGTCTTCTTATCGAAAAAAAAGAGTAGTTCTTTTGTGGAGAAAGAAAAAAAAGGAAAAAAGAGAGCAAAAGCTATTTCCGATTCGCACGTTTATTTCCTTTCATTTCTCTTCTTTTTTATTATGAAATTTTTTTTTGGTTCATGACTTTCTTTTTTTAAAAAAAGGTGATAAGTAAAAAAAGGAAGAAATGAAGTGGTCTCCACGCAAAAGGATGCATGAATATTGACACCCCCAAAAAATTGTGTCCACTAAGTTTCTTCTTCTTCTTCCGTGGTCCACTTTCTTTTTATTTGCTTACACACTGACTGACCATTGCAAACCGGAGAAATGTGAGAAGGGGAAAAAAGGAGTGAAAAGTGTGGCAGTAAAATAAAACATATGGGACGATGGCCCATAACAAGAAGTGAAAAAGGGAGGCAAAACCCATGAAAAGAGCGGATGCGGCAATATTCCTCCAAAAAAAGAAGATATTACTTTTTTTGGATAACCATAAAGAATGAAGAAGTTGCAAGGATATGTACTTATACATATAACTTCCCAGTATTAGCTTATCTTTGATGTGGAGAACGTTATTCGATTTTCTTTCCCTTTTTTTCTCTCTCTCTTACTTATCTGATATTATTCACACAGGATTCCCCGCACACACCACCACACTTTCTTCTTTTTAGGATTGCATGCATTTTTATTAAATAAAAATACAGCAGTCCTCGTAAATTTTCCGCCGGGGTGGACATTGAAAACATGTAGTGTGGTTCATATGTATATGTGTCCACATTATATGGCTTCCAGCATCCACTATATTCTTAGGATCCATTAGAGAAAACTGGGCTCACCAAGAAAATATGATTTTTTTTCTGTGTGCATATTTGTAGAAAAAATACCGGTACAGATCTCCTTAAATGGAGTGTCCCAGGCTGGGTCTTCCAAAAGGAGGAGTGGACAAAAAAATATGCGTAACTATTTTCCGTGCAATTTTGAAAATTTCAAAATTTATTCCGTCCAACTGGATTTACAAAAGTAGCGACGAAAATTATTAGAATATTTTTTAAATTTTTGGACGCTTAAAATCGTCAAATATTAGAAACTCAAGTAAATTCCTTTTTCCAAAATGCTCTTCTCTTTCTGATTAGGTATTTAAGGGACACACACGTGATTTCGTAGTAACAGAAGAATATTTGTCCACACCAAAAAAATAATATTGCATGGAAGCATGTTTTTTTCCTGGAAAATGCGAACTGAGTTCCATTTCTTCTGAAAAAAACTATAATATTCCTTCAACCGAGAACCGAAGGGAAAAAAGAAATCTATTTTATTTCTTGCTTTCTTTCTCTTTCATGCATAACGTGTCCGTGTGTGTGTGCACACACACAGAAGCCAATCCATTTCTTGGCTCAACTTTTTGCCAGCATTTTTTTTCTCCGTCTTGTTAAAGAAGTCTACCGTGTCCATATTCCCTCTCTTCTTCTTTTCTTCCAATAATTCTCTCTTTTTTCTTTCTCTCTAATGTAGTAATACACACACTGCTCACACGAGTCCATAATGTAATATGGGAGGTATCCATGCAGAGAAGAAAAAAAAATAATAATAGGAGTAATACTAATATCTTCTTTTTTTCTTCTCCTTCTTTCTTGCCTCCTTATAAAAATCCCATAATATAATGCTTTTGGAGGCAGAAAAAAAAGTCAGCCTTTTTTATTTTACCACCTGGCAAGCAGCTAGCGAGCAAAAAAATGTGCACACACGAAACCCATGTAACCAAGAAATAAGTATTTCGTGTATATAAAAATGGTACACCAGTGCCGTTTTTTCGTATAAAAAATATATAAAAAGGAGACTCTCTCTAAAAAAGAAAGGGACGATCTGCTTTCTTTCTTTTTTTTCACCAATCCGATATCCCCTTCCTGTGTCTTTCTTTTTTCTCAAGATAACTGCAGGAAAAAGAAAGAAAGAATATTATAAAGAGTGGTGGAGTGAAGGGAAGCCAAGAGGGAGAAATATATAAAAGATGCGACCATTTTCCACACACACACACACGCGCTGTAGTCAGTCGCCTCGTTTAAAAACAAAAAAAAATTTTCTACAATTCTCCCATATCCCCATAATTTTCCTCTATGCATATAAAAATATATGGACACACAGACACACACATGCATGAACATGATTATAACTACCTAAAAAAATTTCCTTTTTTTGTCAGAAGAACATATACACAATTTCTCCTCTTATTTTTTCGTCTCTCTTGGGCTGATGCGATGCGGAATATGTATATCTCTCTCTCAAGCCTAGCCTAGCTTAACTTAACTCGCGAGAGAAAGAAAACGAGAATATTTTTTAAAGCGCACACACAAGACAAGCTGAAGCAGAGGAAAAAAAGTGTGCTTGTGAAAACGAGAAAGGCTTAACAGCATCATCCCCGACGAGAAAAAAAAGAAGATACTACATAGTGCATCCAAGGGAAAAATTTTTTTTTCTATCCTGATAAGCTACAATGCTTCATTTTCCAAAACAAAATATCCCTACAATTTTTTTTGTTTCTTCGGTAGTGAGGAAGCAAAAAAATAATGCTCGTGTGTGTGTGTGTGCAAAAAATAAGGCTTATCGGTTGTGGAGTTTTTTTCCTGGGAAATAAAGTAAAGTAGTAGTGTGTGCACATTACTAACATCGTAGTAGTAATAAAAAATATTCTTACATTTTTGGACACAGGGACACACAGGCGATATAGAAAAAAGGAGAAAAAATTTTTTTTAGGAAGAGAAAGTCTTTCTACTTTTTTTACCCTTTTTTCCAGCAGCGTGTCTCTTGTCCTTTCTGAGTGTGTGCAAAAAAAGTATAGAGTATTGGAGATTGGGGAAAAAAGAAGTGTTCCGGTTTTTCTATTACTTTCTTTTCCCCCTTTATTTCCAAGATACAAAAAATGCTTGCTGCTCCATATATGTATTTATCATATATGAACACACTCGTTTTTTTTCTGGAGACGTGTCTCCTTCATTCCATTTGAGAAGAAGAGTTGGAGGGAAAAAAGGAAGAAAGTCGTCTACAGAGAAAGAAAAAAATACTTTCTCTTTTTTTCTTATCACACATATGTGAAAGGGTTATCCACATGTATGGACACGTAGGTTATACAATAGTGTTCCAAAAGAGAGAGAACCATTTCTGCTTTTTTTCTTTCTGGAGGTACATACCTTTCCTCCTTTAATGGTGATATACATATACAATATATGCATGTGGCTCACTCAACTATACATATTATCTCGTATTAGTGTATTGTGTCTCTCCTAAAAAAGTAAGTAAAATGTTATCGAAGGCAACAATGTATCCACTTATGTTATATACCTACCTACCTACTTTATATATATTTATGCCTGGTCGTTTACTTTTTTACACTTGTGTTCCAAAAAAATGGAGCAGAAAAGAAAAAAGGGAAACAATGGAAAAGAAGCACTGTGTGCGCGCAAAAAAGTATCACCAGAAAAACATTCTACATACTACATAGATACATATCCATCATCATCATAATAATAATACAATGCGTAATGCACACAAGAAAGTAATCGGAGAAAATGTGCATAAAACTCGAAGAAAGGAATATTCCTTTTCTTATCGCCATAGTAGTACCTAGGTATACATTATTATTATTATGTGGAAGAGGCATGCTCCTCTATTATTATTATCCATCTTATTTTTTGCTTCAAAATACATGTGATCTTGAGAAAAAATACTCTTAATAGTAGACATTTTTTGGGTAAAATGGATCAATTAATTTATTTATTATTCACAAGCTTTCGCTACGCTTGCCGCGAGCATTTTCAAGTGAAAACATTACAATAATACAGAGAAAATTAAAAGAAACAGATCACATTATTTTTGCGCTACCAAAATTATGACATGATGAATACTTCGTCATAAGAATTTTAAATTATTTTACTTAAG
>JAHZNF010001546.1:0-20123 GCA_027744215.1 Troglopedetes dispersus
TTTTAGGAGTGTGCGCATGCATACAAGCCATACTGAAAGCATCCAAGTGTTATCACCAGTTTTGATCTTTACTTCATTAGCAAAGCCTTGATGATGATTGATGATGATGTTTCTACTATGGAATGACTGAGCGAATGAGGGAACACCTTGTGAGCCGCCATCATGGTTGTTACATTCACCTGAGCAGAGGGAATTTAGTTATCATTTCTCAAAATTTATAGGATTGTTATATTAGTGGGACGTATGTCATACCTGTGAGCTGTTAAACCACATTATTCTGACGAATAATGGCGCTTACTTACAAAAAAGCATTCGTTTGTCTTACCATTTCATTTTCAAGCCGTACAGCAAAAATAAGGTAACTAATAATAAATGTGTCTAAAATGATTTGCAAAAATATTCATTCTCGCCAAAGAAGAATCAGTTAAAAATACAATTTATCGCATTCCTGCTCCACAATATAATTGCAATCTTCAGTCATAGGCAAAAGTCTTTTTTTAAATCAACTTACAAAATAATTCACATTCTTTCTGAAAATCAATTATTACGTTGCCCTTGTTCATGCATGTAGCATTATAGTAAAAAGAGCGGACAAAAAAAAGCTGTGCAGTATTTACTGGCTGCAGTTTAATTCACTGAAAGACCGTAAAAGTAGCACATAAATCTCAGAAATTGAGTGTTATCGTCTTCATATTGCGTAAAGTGAGCCAATTCCCAGGGAGGGATGTGCACTATATATCAACTAGTAATAGGAATACTTACCACACAAGCCAGCAAGCCTTTGAAACACATATCATACTCCCGTTCAAAAAATATATCCTTGAAAAAAAATCTACCACACTTTAACACTTTAGTTTCGTATCATTCCACTCATACGAGAAAAAAAACCCCTTCCATTATCAACATCATGATCCGAGATCCTAAAATATCGGAGCTGAGCATAAGGCTCATCTTTTTTTGTTAGTTGTGTGAGTTCGCACTCTTTTTGTGATGCTACTCGTTTTTTTTTCTGGTGGAGAAATGCAACGTTCATAGAAGAAAAAAATAGAAGCAGTCAGTCTGCTTTCCTTCATGCCCGTCAAATCGATAAAACGATCCGAAGGGAATTTTCACCAAAACGATCATCTCGAGAATTGAACCACAACCACATCGTAACAACAATTTTTTACTCGTTTCAACCACACAATGAACAGTGTATTCTCAACAAGCCGTTTACGCGATGTTGCATAATAATTTCTTCATTCAAATGCAAAATAATAGAAAATAATGTAACTGAAGAGGTGCTCACGTAAGTACTATTTTAAACGTAATTTTAATTCCAAGCATAGGATTTAGATAGATGAACTCATCTACAAATTTCTGTTTTATAAAATTGATGATATCGCGCTCACATTATAACATAAATGTACGTAATGTGAATGCACGTGTGCAAGAATAATTTTCCATGTTAAGTAGTAGAATCGGCGTTGTTGGAAGGACAGAAGGCGGCAGACTTTTTCATCTTTTTTTTTGCTTTGGCGAATGGTGAATGATTGTTTTAATGTTTATTGTTCCTTGCCAGCTAACACCACTTTCGGCAAGATCAAAGGAGCAAAACCACTATGTTGCAATATGTTGAGAGATTTTATGAAAAAAATATTGAAATATAAATATAAGCTCGCAAAAATTATTAATATGTTGCGGCATTTCCTTGAAAATATTCACACAACTTGAAACTCTACAAAAACATGAGAAATTACATGCGCTCGCTGTTACATTGTTTTTTGTGAATTTCACGCTGTTTTTTTTTTGGAGTGCAGAGTGTGAGTATCTTTTTGTGCAGGCACCCTTCTGAATGATTACACAATGAAACGTACAACATGAAAAGTTACTTTACTTGAATAACGATATCATCAGAGAAAATTGCAAAGTAGGTACGTAATCTCTACTTTTGTTTTACAACGATCCTTTCCTCTTACGATGAACTTCCTAAAAGGTTTTGTGCACTTTTTAAATTTAGCTTTCAAACGGAAAATATCAATTAAAAAGCTCTATGTCTTAATATTTTATTTGATCAGAGAAGCCGACTCATTCAATTATCTTGCGTTTGAGGTTATTAATTAAAAATTTATGGTAGGAGAAGTGATAGTACGGATGCAATTAATAAATACGAACGTACTACATGTGGAATATTTTTTAAAATGGTTACACGAGGAATGACATCTAATAAAAAATTTTCAAACCTATTTTACTTATTTTGAATTCCTGTACTTTTTAGATTTGACACGAAAAGTAATTTCGAATTTGTTTTAGACAATTCACGTTCATATTATGTGGTGAATTATTACCTAAAATATTTGGAATTATTTCTATGTTAGTTTCAGTTTGTTAGGCATATTCAATCCTGATAACTCTTTGATTACTCATAAGACTCGTAATTTGCAAATTTAATTATGAATGCACAATTTGGATTGCTTTATGGCTCCAGGTTATAATGTCAATTGATTGTTAAAAAAAAGTTCAAGTGCATTGTCGTCTCATTCCGTCTTTGGAGTTGTAAATGAATCATTGAATTTTATATTTGTGCAAGTGGCATACTAAATTTACATCCTGGAATATTCTTTTGACAAGATGTTTCTTATAATACGAATTGAAGCCGTTGCTCTCCCATAAGCAGATACATATATAATTACATATTAGCCTGCTAATAAAATGCAGACATAAAGGAGCGAATGAATGAGTGATGAGTGGCTGAATGAATCCCGCAACAATAATCTTCCTTGCACTTTACAGCTCCGTTATAAACTGCAATAATATCATTATTGCCGTTGATGGTGGCAGCGGCTAGCTATATTTTTATTGTTTGTGTGCACCTCACAACGCACTAGACATAATACACTCATTTCTTTCATTCATAGTTGACTCTGTTGCCACAAAGTAGGAATATGTAATCTGAAAAGCACAGACACCTAGTCGAAAGGGGATCTACGTATTTAAATTCTTTTCTTCTTTTTTTCATAATTCCGTAAAATTCTTTCTTGGCTTTGAGAGATGAAAATGTTTCAATTCTAGTTTATAATGCATGGCTGACTGTCTGATTTCAAATGAAATATCAGTGGTCTCCGTGACATAAACAATTACTCCATTTTTTCTCTGGCTCCACGTTAAATAATTATTAAAGTAATTAATGTTATGCAATGCACCCACACGGTTCCCCAACGACGGTTCTCTTCCAGCCAAAAATCAAAACTTGATTTGAAAGCAATGCTTTCCATTTATGTACACATATGTGCGCATTTACTATTAAATTCTCCCTCTACAAAGATACGATTACGAGAGCGATTAAGTGCAATTATGCGCTGTAAAACACAGCTAATTGTTTTGTGAGCTTTGTTCGTGACGCGACGAAGATTATGACGGCAAAAAAGGCCGCTTAAAAAATATGGGTACATCCATCTTGATACCGCATACTTATTGTACAATCAGATTTACATGTGAGCAAGCCGACCAAAAAATAAGAACTATAGAAACCACGTGATGAAGTTCACCTATTGTTTCAGACATCAAAGTAGACTACATATTCCAAGGGGAAAAAATTATCATAGCACTTAGGAACTTCTGGAGGGCAAGTTCATAAAAAAATTACAACTGTGTAAGTGTGTACACAAAATTACTTCCTAATTGCATTCTAATGACGGGTGGATCCGCGAGCTAATTTTGAAGTGATTTGTCCTTAATAATGTTTTCTTCTCTTTTTCTACGGAATCGTGAGACTTTTCTTGTGTCGTCTCGTACATCTCATCTTATCAAGGTTTCTGGTATAATTGTCACTTGAGAAAATTGTTACTCGAGGCTCCTCCTCACCCATCGCTCTAATAAAGTTGTTATCTTGGCACACATTTATGCGCACCTTCCGATCCAGAATTCTCAAGACAAAATCTCGAATGCGATCAGTACTTTCCCAGAAACACATTTTTTTCTCATGGCTACTTCCTCTGCAAAAAAATCCCACGCCGTGTTCACAATTGTCATGGGCCAAATCGAATCTTTAATGTACAAGTCATTAAGGGACATAAATTCATTTTACGCACATTCACTCCCTCTGCTAATTGGTCACAGTGAAATTTTTTCTCACACAAACATTCCGATAAATCAGAATAAATCAGTCAGTACCGAGATTTACAATGATGATCTGTAATGATGATGAGCCATAATCACATTTGACGAGCTAATAAAAATCCGAAGAATCAAGTGAATAGGTAATAATGATTTTTGTGCGGATATTTACAACGACATTGTAAATAAGTTGTGACAGTCTTGTGAACAAAAAAAGTCTTTAGAGACACTGATCACCTTTTTTTATAATTTTGCTTGACCCAAACAGGAAACACTGACCATGTCATTGTAATATGCGTAACAGTTTAGAACTAATAAATATTGCACCAATTCCAAATCATTGTTTATGGCAGTTCCCAGCGATTGTGATATTACCCCATCCCATTATGACGGAGATAATGATGCTGATTATCGTGATGACATTTCCAAAAAGTCAAAATAAGTGATGATGTGCAATAAACTTGTATTTTTTGTTCAAGTCTTTGCTTGACCACTTTTATTGAAGATCCCTTAAGAGAAAAAGATGCACGTAACACTTGAATATTTTTGAAAATTGTTCTGCATTTTTCCTATGTCCAGATGCATTGGACAGAAAGGTGATGATGAGCGATCCTTGAAAGAAAACTATCGCTATAGTAAACAATATCCCTGAAATAGGAATTCAGTTCTCTTTTACACAATAAAAGGCAATACCACTGATCACTGCTCAGTAGTTGTAATCCTCATAATAAAAGTTGAATTGGCCGTTGACAGGATTACGACTAAATGGTTGATTGGTTGCAAGCCATAAATGTGGAGAGTTGACAGTGACTGTGGAAAAAGTAAGGCAACCTTTTCCACCAACTCATCATCATAATCATATCCTCATCAACATCGAGCCATCATTGTGCAACTTATGCTATAATAAGCACAGATAATAGTAATAATCGGAGCTCCCATTGAACAACAGGAAGAGGCACCTTCCTCCTCAACTTCAAAGGGACTTATTATGTCTCCATTCCTGTCCATAACAGCCATCCCTTCTTCGGTAATAAGAAAAGATGTGATAAGATAGAAGATGAAGAACATTTCTTGACTTGTTAAGTTCCGCTTTCTATTGAGTAGATACAAGAAAAAAGGGTCCTTTCTTTCTGGAACCGTAATAATATTTTCGTGATAAACAGTTAAAATGGGAAGGAAATCATTTATGAGTTTATAATATGCAATAACCCAAGGGATCCTCCTTTTTCAAAGAAGGTAAAATCTTCATACAATACACCAAGGAGACTTTTACAAAGAGACTCTTTGACTTTTTCCACTTCTTTTATTTCATCATCATCAATGGCATATCTGTGCACAGCTTATGGACGGATGCGCCATAATATTTTCTGGTTCGGCTCAAGAGTTTAAGGGTACAGAAGGGTGTTGTTGTTGTTGCATTCTTGTTGTTTCCATTATGATGTTGTGATCACGAAGTGGTGACATTTTCCCGGTAAGGTGCTCACCATATATTTCCCCAAAAAATTATGTGCACCAGCTTTGTACTCTGTGATAAGTAAGAGCACACAGCAGTGCGTCTGTCTGGAGTATGAAAGCGCACACAGCAACCAAACCAAGTATCACTTTTTTGAGCACGTACTTGCTATCTATTATTTTATTGGTGTACAACAAGTAAAACTCAGCATGTTGCAGGATATTATTTACTTTCGGTCGGTCACGCACTTTTTTCTAAAAGGCATACATCCAAAAAAGCCCCAAAAGGACACTGCTATAAATATTTATACTTTATACAATATCTGTGAGGAAAGAGAGAGAGAGAGAGAAACGTCAAACGTGTAACAATATACAACACCAAACAATGCGACAAGTCATAAAACTGAATGCTCAGTCGTTTTTGGGTAAATAAGGGCTGAATGTCAGCGAGGGGCTTTCTTCAATTCGATTCGGTATTAAACACTCACAGATTGTCATGTAATTAGGGAGTTTTATTGAGGGAGACGGAAAACGTTGGAGAGAATGAGCTGCAAAGCGGCATTTCTATCAGAGAAGTTTCCCTACAAATCTATCACACTAGAGAATTTCAAGATTTTAATAGAATTCCAAATAATTCAGACTAAAATGCTGATCAAGATCAGAGATTATTGATTTATGTGTCAATTGGACAAGCAGGTGTCGTATACCTAAACTTCGTCTTGTCTTTCACATTCACGCTGTATATTACCTGTATGTAATCATTAATTAATATCCAGACATAATGACAGCAAAATTATTAAGGCTTGATCAATAAAAGTATGATAGGACTACTTATCTCTCTGATATATAGTGTTGGCATAAATTTAACTCGAAATTCCTGGGAAATTTTTCAAACTGTGTCTACAGGAATTTCCCAACAGAATTCATAAAATATCCCTTGCATTTCTAGGATGGTACGTGAATTCTCAGTGTGTACGTATTTTACTTAATTCCATTAAAAGAATATAAACAACGCAATTGGAATGCAAAAAGTCAACCCGAAATGATATATTTAACAACACGACCGCATTGTTACTGCTAACATTACTTTATTTCGTACTTTTTTTACACGATGTAAAAATATCTACTCATGTTTAGTATTAATGTGAATTTATCTTAGCGTTTAACAAAAGTAAATGTTTTAAACTCGGGTTGAAATTACATTCATAGCCTCATTGCATCTCATTAAAGGAACTCCGAATCATAGTAGCTGCGTTTAATAATCAAGAAATTCTCCTGGGCAGCTCTTCCAAAAAAAAAACTTTTTAATTACTGGTGCAAGACACGCGGATATAACATCTCGGTCAGTTGAAAACGTAGCGGCCACGACCACGTATTTTTCATCTCGTGAACCACGTTCAAACTAATTACGTACGTTGAACTTGGATTACATTATGACTTGGCTATTTTCATTTTCCTACAATAATTTCAATTTTTCCCCTATCAGTTCCCCAAAACACAGATGTGATATGCTAAACCAACAAAGTTCACACTCCCCATCCATCCATTGTGCATGAGACTGATCTCATTTTCCAACAAAAAGCACGAATTATACTTTAATCTACATTACTATCTCCCTTATATCTATGAAATGGACGGAGAATGCTAAAAATTAATATAATGTTGTGCTGAGAAAGACGATTCCGGTAGACTTGTATAGGCCCTAAAAAACCTCTCGCCAAGAAGATAAAGGGACGTCGACAAGATAGAGGGAAGTGATACTCAAAAAAAAAACTTGGAGAACATGCTTTTCTCTACTGCGAAGGATAAACAGAGACAGACTGTGTTTGCTAGTCGTTGTCAAGTCACTTCCATGCCGTTTATTGAGAAAACAAGGCAAAGGCTTCAGCCATGTACCCAACAGCAAAAAAACCTGAGCAGTATCATCTCTCTCTCTTTTCATATTATTTGTAGATATACGCACACATTTTCTGCTCTGAATTGGATTGGAAATTATCGGGTAATAAAACCTAAGTAGATGCGTGCCTAAAAGTTCGAACCGCCTTTTACAACACTCCACTCTTTCGTGTTCCATTATATATTTTTTTTTTCATAGAAAAAAAGGATCGTTTCTCTCGCTCTTTTCCGACTGTCTCTTATTTCTATCCTCTTCTAGCTTCGAAAAACACGATATTTATGATCATCATGATGATACAGTTTTTTTCTCTGCGACACGATAAACGAGTGGATTCATGCCTTTTTTCCTGAAGAAGATATACACATACGTGAGCAGAACAGGATAATATACCATATCAATTCATGATGACTCTTTACCACTGACAATGGTGGAATTGATGCCTTTACAATAACAACGAAACGAAAGAAAGAAAATACTTGGTGAATAATAGCTCTGTTTGAGCTTTTTGTGTAGATGGACAACAAACAGAGCTGGAAGAAGGAAGATACAACATTATTTTCCCTTTTTATGTGTCGGCAAAACCTTTCAATTTTGTCAATTTGAAAAAAAGGATAGTTTTGACTAGTTTTGGGTTTTCCTATTCATGACAATTCCTGTTTTGAGAGCACAAAATAGTCTTTTCTTTCTAGAAACAAGAAAACAGAATGCGCAAAAAAGTTCATCAAATGAAACGTTTAAAAGTATAAATATGCCTACATTTTTTTTAGCTATACGTCCATAATAAAGAATTAAGACTTAAATTTAAATATGATAATGCAGGCAAAAGGATAGAAAAAATTGTCCCAAAAAACAACAAGAAAGTATTAACTGAGTCCAGAGTGTAGCTAGGTTGATTCATTTATTGACATGTTTTTTTTTCAGAACTCGTTGCTCATAATAATTTGCAATTTCTTGTTAATTCACTTAAATTTACGATACAATCAAAAGTATGGCTGTGGTTCTCATGAATAACAGGAATACACGGTCATTTTTACACTTCTCTCATTTGTTATACTTACATATATAAGTCATCAGCATTGTGTGCATATCTTCCTAAATTATACGAAACCATAAATATTGAAGGATGCACAGAAGTGCATTTTGAAGTTTTTTTTTAAAAATCTTTAAAAAATATTAAAGGAGCCAATAATATAATTATGATTATATTGACTATAAAGATGCAATAATGTCAGTACGATTATAACAGTCGAAGGTGAATTATAAGTACTTAAGTACATCATAGATATAGTTGCTACCTGGCCATGTGCACCTATTTACTATGCTGCAACATTTTATGACGATGCCTTTTAGTTGAGCGTTTGTTAGTTTGAGTAACAAGAAGTTTATAAAATGCACATTTCAATTGCTTTCGAGACATAATTTTTTTATCCTTTTTAAAGGCAGTTGAGACTTCGCACTTGAGACAAAAAAAGTTAAGGACATGTTCTATTGATAGATTACTCCTAGTGCTCGAGAAGTTTTTTTTTATATAAAAAAAGTACAATGATATTGACTAAAACGGGGTACAGACTGCATTTTATAGTGAACCTGCTTCACTTCCTTTAACTTTAGCTGAAGTTGAGTATAATTTAATATTTTATTATTAGGGAAGCGCCAAAGTCTTGTCAAGGTTATAGGCTATAAAAATTTTGAGGATTCATTTCACTTGTGGATGACGTATTATTCAATCATAAACTCTCGTTTTCCACTGTAATATTTCTCTGCACAGCTTCCGACTCACAGAAGCCGATAAGTCATATTTTTGCCTTGGGCTTTTGAACCCAAAGTCAGTTGGAATGTATTTTCACTGTTCTGATTCCAATGTGTGCTTTGAATGCACCAACAAACATTTTTAAGGAGGAAGTGGTGATGGGTCGTTGTTGATCCTCTAACCACACTTAGCCAGTAGTTTGGGAAGGATGCTTTCTTTTTCTGCTTGAAAAAATGGGGATACAAGGTGCGAAATTCTTGAACGGCTTATCAGTCCCTAGTAGTGCAAGATATTATTTATGTGACACAAAAGAAATATTGTAGAGCAATACTTGCCTTTCTTGAATGTCAAGTTTCATGAACTTTGAGGCAAAAATTAGAGCTAGAGCATTCGAAGGTTTGGGTCGTTTTGCAGCTTTTTCCGCTGGAAGCGTTCATAATTTGTAGGATTATTCTTCCAACCTTTGATCATTACTGCGAATTCAGAGAACAGCGGAAACTATATTTAAACACAAACATAGTTTTATTTTAATCATATTATGTAGGTATGACCATGGCTGGAAGCTAACGACGAAAGGTTTGTGGACTTCTAAAATATTTGACTTTTATACACAGGTATGAAGTTTTCTTAGGTCTTCGTAAATGCCTCAAATAAGTATTTGCATTTTGGTTTAGCTATGCAACTTATTTCCATCTTCCTTGTTTCCAGAAAGGCAATATTACTGTCTGGCAACTATTACAAATTCATGCAACTGCGTATAAAGTTGTTAAATTAAAGTTAGAAATATTGGACGGTATGTGCTAGATTTTGAGTAATAGGAAATTCAAACATTGGTTTACGATAACGCCTCCCTTCTGAACAAAAAAGTGGGAAACTATATAGAATATTTACAATTCACCATGGTCAGATTGCCTGTTACCTGGAAATTCAGTTGTTCAAAATGTAGCAAGCGCAATGAATTTTGAAAAAAAATTGTTCTGAACGTGAACGTATTAATGCATGATGGAGTCAATTGCACACACATTTTATTATTACGAAGGCACTCACAACCCTAAGGTCTGGTTTGCGTCAAGAATCATCCCCATTATGATTCATCCTTTATTCACACATGATTGTGAAGGTTGGAGAGGATGCGAGAAAAAGGAAAAGGAATCGTGACAAGGATGACGAATTTTGATAAGAATCTCCTAGCTTTCGTCATTATTGTTTGTTACCACAGATCAGCAGAAAGCAAAAAGAGCAAAAAGAAATATTAGAAATAATTGCTTTATAAAATATAAAAAACTCATGACACTATCGGGCTACTCACCGTTCCCTGATCTTGATATCTAAATCTACAATTGTAGAACCTGTGACACTTCAAACATGAAACATGGTGAATACTTAGGAAACTCAAGGTTCAAGTCTTGTATTTTCTCTAAGCCGATACTCTTATCTAAATCGAAAACTGATTACACGTGCCAAATGCGTTCATTTTATGGTGACATATTGAACTATTTTTTAGTAATTAAATACACAGTAGCACCGGGAAACTATCAAGAGAAAATATAATTAACCAGAGTATTATTATGTATATGACCTAAGACAGCAATAAAAATTGTTCTCTCGTATACTTCCGACCACTCGATGTAGATCCATTAATTAAAGTATGGATGTACATTTAAATAGGCTGGGTCTAGTCTAAAGAGTAAACATGAGGGCGTCTAAAATGCTAAATCATGTGAATGATAAAAAGCACTACTATCATTATGTATGCTGCTAAATATTTTTACTGCAAGCCACCGATATGCTCATTTAACAACTTGACTTCCAATTCCATCGTATTCTACTTTTGGGGCAATGTGCACATATGTTTTCATTTTTTTAAAAATCATTTTGTGGGATTCTCGAAAGCAGTTAAATCTAAGACAACAACAAAGCATGCACGTTTGTGGTTTTATGAAAATAAAATTCGGTGGCTTTTTAAGTACCGCATTTGATTAGCAGCAATCCTTGATTTATGGATTTTCTAAATTTCATTCAGAAAAAAAATATATTCTACGGTAACTGTTTTATTTCCAATTGATGGTGTGGTTTTGTGGTGTAATAGCTTTAAATTAGCGCTTGATAAACAGTTACTAAAACGTGATTATCTCTTTATTCTTTTATTTGCAATTACAAGACACAATTTGAACGGAACCGGCTGGAATAATAAGTCACACTACTTTATTTATTGCTTCATATAAATAAGCTTTGGTTATCCTTTTTGCATGGCTCATATACATACATATCACACAAACTATGTACTAAATTTATTCTTTTCTGAGCAACGAAGAATACACACCCTTTTCGTTGACATTTTTTCCTCCATATCTTTCATCTGCGCTGCTTAAACATTTTTTTTGCTTGACTTTACAACTCTCCTGTCTAAACCAAGTAAGGATGCAGCAATATAATATTTATTATGCAAGAAGAAAAAAAGAAAACAACTTTATCGGTTAACAATTAAGGAGGCAATAAAAGCCTGCGCTTGATGGATACTTTACAGACATAATGAATACATTTAAGTTGAAGTGTACGTGCAAAAGATTGCATCGCTCGTTTCATGAGCTCAACAACGTTGCACTCTTCAAGCTCCCTTCGACAATAAAAATAGTGCATGTAGCCTTATAGTCAAGTCCTACACGCTATAAATTTAGGTAATCGCATTCCACGCTGCAACTTCTGTAAAGGCAAACATTTATTATGATGCTGGTATACATGTAATCAAATGATCAAAGTATGAAACAACTTATTTTTCTGTTATCGGCATATCGGACGAAACACTCAATATTGTTGTCAGATTGTGAGTTTATAGTTCAAAGTTTTTCTTCTTCTCTGAGTTGAAAAAAAAACGAGAATTTTACAATCACACTCTTGAAACAAAATATAAAGCATGAGTTGTCATAAATCACAAAAGATTTTAGAAAACTTGAGAAAAAGGCATCAACGAAGATATTTTGTTGGATTATTGAGGAAAGGTGAACATATGTATATATAACATACATATATTATTTACACACAAATGGTTATAGACAGAGAGCGTAGTAGATGTTGTTAATATTTGTGTCCAACTGCTATAAAGCCAGAGGAAAACTGAGTGTGAATGAGAGATATTATAAAAGTTGCAGTGCCCACTTTGAAAGAGGCAATAATTGTAGTCATAATACAATAGCGTAATAATATTATATGGCTTTCCTTATTCCCTTCCAATCAGCTCCAGTTTTCCGCCAAAAACCAACCATCAAAACTGACCCAAAGGTTTTTATAGCAGGGCGCCCAATTATCCTCTTCATTAGCATCACCATACCGCTATTAACATTTTGTCACAGCAACTCAACAAAACTTCAAACGAAACAAAAAAGCAGAGAGAGAGAGAGAGAGAGAGAGAGAGAGAGAGAGATGATACGCTTTTGGAAAAGAAAATGAATGATGGCAATAATGGCAATAAAACTTTTTAAAGTTGCAGACAACAATAATCTCCCAATTTTTGAGGATCTTCAGAACGGAGCTCGTTATAAACTTATTTCTTTCCTTTCTCTGGATCATCCTCCTCCCTGTCTCTGTCTAGAAGAGCATCTTCATGAATGCAATAAAAATTCACTTTTCCCAAATCACTTATAGGTGCTCATCATTACGCTTCGACAGCTTCAATTTTCTACGCTCATTTAGCCAAACATGTCATTTTACAGCCATATAGACAATTCAACCGATAACCTTTATTCATCATGGCTCATTATTGCTCGCTTTTATGCTTCCTTGCTACTTGAAATTACGACGACGGTGTCTACTAAGCACATTGTATATGATTGTGTCAGTGGATGACGTGAGAAAATTAGAAGCTGGGAAAGAGTCTAATGAGCATTTCTCTGAATGTCCCTTAAAAAGTTACCTCCTCATTTTCTCACAGACTGCATTGCTTGTAAATTTTTGCAAAGTTGAGAACTGACAACTCAATCGTTGTCACGTCAGGGAAACTTTCCATTCATGCTTCTTTAAATTATTACTAAAATCATAATTTCATTAGCTGCCTTACTTCATATTCCGCCAAAAATGAATAGTACCCCTTTTCTTATTGAGTAAATTAATTCATTCTTTTTCTTCCAACAAAGATAATTTTCAAATGATCATAGCCAATTTTTGTAAAAGCGTAGACTACAAATTGGTGCACACGAAGGTATATTTAGACTTAATATTTTTATGAATGAGTGTGATCCTTTTTACAATGTGGGCAGCAGTATACAACGTTAAGCCAAATTAACCCATCATCATAAATGATAGCAATCCGTCGAAGTATGGGCTATATAATTTAGACTGTCAATGTAGAGAAATATGCAGTAAAGTTTGATTACCTCCCATCATCATCAACTCATAATCACCTATTATTGCCGATTATAATGCTAAAAATGCATAAATATCAAAATATTACATGGTACACAAACCACCTGGTCCAGAGCATCTATCATAAATACCTGAGCTCATAATAGCCCATGTCATAATTTTTATCCGTAATTTCCATTCCACTCTGACAATTCGATTCTTTCTGGAAGAAATTTAAAAATTGAAGACATATCCTCATTCACACCTCTCATGACTTTTTACAGTAAAGTAGAAATTCATTAATGAAGTACAATCAATCAATTGAACATTGAATTAGATCAGAAGAGAGACAAATCTGAGAGTAAGTGCAGCGGGAAAGCCAGCAGCGAGCAGAGTGAGACGAAATTGAAAGGGTTACATGAATGGTGGACTTTGAAGTACGAGATATCTATCTACGCATTAGAACACACTGGGCATTCTATAGCATAGGTAAGGTAGGTAGGTGCTCACTGGCTCACTTCTCAGCAGAAGAACCAGCAGAGGAATGCGCTTCTCTTTTGCTTTTTGCTACAATATTGTTTGCACTATCCGACCTTCCTTCCGTAAATACAAATTACAGATAAAATTTCCAATTAGATTGAACTCAGGTTCTTTTTTCAGCGAATACAATTTGCGTTGTGTCAGTAATTAAACTATTTTGTAAGCAATAAAGTAGGATATTTAGCGACTACTCACACCGTGACAATTAACCTCTGCTTTAAAGTATACTGGGTCCGTCAGCAATAACAAGGAAAGGTAAGTTTATATTCCTCCTCTCATTCTTATTCAAAACTGTTGACTACATAAAGGTTGCACAAATGGCATGGAGGATTTTTAGTTGACGGACGAATGACTGACTGACATGGGTTTTTACCGTTTTACAAGCGCCTTTTCCTACCTTAATTTTAACAGTTCATAAATATATGGTGCAACGGAAATGAGACTTGTCGTGTAAATAAATAGGAAGGTCCACTTCAGGATGAATGAAATGAATAGAGTAAACCGCAAGTGCGTATAACGAGAAGGGGTCAATATAAATTGATGATTATATTGCAGTAATTGGATTGGATTATGATGATCATCACTACTATCAACACCATTATTATTACCATTATTATTAGAATATAGCTGTTTTCAGCTTTTGTTCCACGGTGAGGATGGGGCGGAGCATAACTCACAGACCTTTTGTTTACATGCTAATAAATGCATAAAAATGTTAGTTTTTACCTGATATTTACTCAGAGTCGTGTGGTCTCGTGCCATTATTGTTTCCACAATAAAGTTAACACTCTTTTATATTGTGGTTTTATTAACCTTCCCCTTTACAATGGTTGCTAGCAAGATTATTGATGTTATATAATAGGGAATTGCAGAGTTTCAAGAAGCGAGCACATTTTTGTCAGCATAATTAGTACTTCATTAAATTTAATTTTATGACCGTTAATACTGCATTCATCCTTCATTTAGTTGTCATCAGGACCCGAGTGGAATTTTTATGTAGTTCATTTCGCTACCGCACCGTTTACTTTCCGGTAAAAAAAAATAGTTGTGATTTTCAAGTACATGACTCCCACCCAATTACCATCTTCATACGAACATTCAAAACTGTAATTAAAAATTTGCATAACGCATATTGCTTTAATGGCACCATTCATGATGGGTACGAGATTCATTGTTTAACATCATGTCAAGATATCAGGCACAAGTCAATCTATATATTGAACTTGAACTGGCACTATTCATTTCATAATCAAGTCTGTACTTGATTGTTGGTTCTCCTGCTGCAGTCTTTTAGCTTCCTGGTCGTGGTTAAGTTTAGAAAATAGATCTTGATGTAACAAAATGTTTGCCTCTGTAATCCGAAATAATACTGACTAGGAGACGGAAACAGTTTCATCATCTTATCATTAGCATTTCCATTCTGTTGTGTGTAGTGATTGTACTGCAGTATGCTACTTAGCACGAATGAACAATCAACATTTAGATTGTATGTAGATGCATTCAATTGAGATGTAAGTATGAGTCTTGCATTGCCCTGTCAGGTTTACCCGCATCGATACTTTCACCATGCCACGCTTTTTTGCCTCAAAAATAAAAAAGCATAAAATATGATAAAAGCCAAATCACATCAAATCAGCAAGCATCATGATACTCGATAGAAGCACAAACATCCGCACACGCACGCAGACACAGGAAGCAACAGTCATTAGAAGACGAAGCACAACATAAAGGCATGTAAAGGGTGCATGAGTGATGTGTTGTGAATAGTGGGTAGATATGTAAAACATAGATTGTTCCGTTCTGCCTTCACAATTACATACATACTAATCCTTTTTTTATGGGGTCATTTGCATACGTTAGCTCTTCAATTGCGAATCTTGAATTGTAGGCTGAAGTGGCAAGTGAAAAAAAAACAAAAAATCTAACCATACTTTAGGCTTGAGTTAAAAACTATTCTTGGTTGTTGGTAGTCGTTTTCCGCAAAGTGAAAAAATACTACAATTATAATTGTGTACCATTTTAAAATCTGTTGATTTTAGTAAGTTGTAAGTGCACTGTAACTGGGTGCGTACTAGGTTTACAGTTTAATTTTCTTGAATTAACCTTTTTGGTCGAGGATAAAAGTATTTTCTGCGTATACGCACGGGGATAATAGTAAAGTATTTGGTGGTCATTACCGTCGTTCATAAAGCATTACTGAGTAATATTTCAATTCTACGATATATTAGTTTTCGATTTGATGGCGACTAATAGTTTGATGGATCCGACAATGTTTTGGTTCTTAGCTAAGTCTGATGCGATCATAAATATTTTTTATTCGCAGAAAATGAGTTCCAAAGAGGAAACTGCACCAAAGGTAGACGAAGAAGTAATGAAAATGACGAAGGCGGAGGATGCTATAAAGGAAGATGAAGATGACTGGTAAAAATGTCACTTGCAAAATCAAATATTTTACTATCTAGTTTGCAGCAAAAATTTATTTTCTGCATTTTTTATTTTTAGGGCCACGCCCAACTGGTCAGATGAAGATAGCGGTGTGTCCGACCCGGAAGAGGACGCAGCACTTGCAGGTGACGATAACAACATATTAGATTTGGGCCCCTTGTCACTGAAAGACAAGGACAATTCTGGTTCAGAAGAGGAAAAGGACGATGGTACTGCAGAAAATATTGAGGGTTCCTAATTAAACACTAATAAAACTTAACTGAACAATGAGTGTTTAAAATTTGAAATAAACAATATTTCATTTCATTTTTGTTGCAAATTAAGCATTGCCTACACACAGACTAATTAATTTAATTTAATACATTATAAGCCTAGCAAAACCTTGTTCGTATAGCATGTCGAAACTAGCATATACTCACGTTTCAAGTCAAGTTACAAATATAATTTTCTTACCTGCATGCATGCAAACATTTATGAAAGTACAAAAAGAACCTAAACAATTTCCCAAGTAATATTGTATTCATCTCCAAAAGTTTCCAAAATTAATCATCTTATTTTTTTAAATACACTGATATTTTTTTGTTTCTATTTGACTACTACTATGAGAAAACACATTAGTAGATAAAAAGTAGTAAAAACTTTCATTCCGACAAGGAACACCAACCCCTACCATCAGCAACCACAATATCATTTGATTATCCTGGTGATGAAGTTATAAATGTGGTGAGCTAGGTCCACAGCAATAACATTTTGGTTACGCCTGCCGGTTGTAAAGAGATCATTGTTATAAGAGCCGCAATACTAATTAAGGATAATGCCATTGTAAAAATTAGACCTGAGAGATCAGCAAAAATAGGGACGTTTCTTCGTTGATTGTGCTTAGGAACTCACGTTGTGCAGCTTTTGTACACCTCCAGAGACGAAAAAATCAGCTTCATTTTGGTCCAACAAAGTTGGAAACCGTTTCGGTTCCAATGTTCTTCGAAAATAGACAACATAATATTCTCTCTTTTGAATAATCGCAATAAATTACAAAAATGTTCCCACTTCCCATTCTATTATATTAATGTCATAAAATCATAGACTAAAACGACATCTTTCTCAAGCATTAAAGTTATTTTTGCGCTGAATCTTGAGTATTATGTTATGGCAAACCCCAATGTGAACTGTGAACCTTGCTCGTTGCCACTACTTGCCTTGTTGGGAAAGAGCGATTTCTATTAATATTTTGTTCTACTCTGGAATGAGTTTGGTTGTAAAACAATGCATTTAAGAAACGGGGAAGGACTCATTTCAGAAGTGAGCATTATACCAGCTCCAAAAAAAAGAAATAAGTTTTATTTTACTATGATTGTAATGTGGAATATTCCCATTAACATAATTAGATTGCCGGCAGTTACTCCAGCTTCTTACTTAAAAGTTATTTTTATCTAGCGCAACTGTTTTATTGAGCTGCTGTAAAACGTTTATGCCAAGCTAAAATGACTTTTATTGCAATCCTCGGCAGGGCAGATTTTGCGGACATTCGACTAAAAAAACTTTGTTGCATTACAAACAATTTATTTTAATCACGTACCTATTCACATTTCTATTTTATAGAAAAAAATTTAAAGTATAAGATAAAACAAGTGGAAAAGCAAATTTTACATGAGCGGATATTACTACAAAAGACTGAGTTTTTGGGGTTACTTGATACATCTGTCGAAGCGTGACGCTGCTGCTGTTGTGTATTGTACCCTGCCTCGCATTTATCCTAACTGCTTTGTTGTAACTTTCTTGAGTCCATTAATCATGCATAGTTTGGCTGGTTAGAACGCGAAGTTAAGTTTTTACAAAGGAAGTGGGCTTTATTGTAGTTACATAGTGCAGAACATGACATTTTGGAAAGAATTTTCTCAAGCATCTGAATACACGAGAAAGAAGATGACAAGGGAAAAGGCGAGACAAAGTTTTGCTAAAAAAATCTTGCGGCTTGAATGATCCTCGTCGAGATGCGCAGTGAAAGCTGAAACCGTCAAAATATTATATACTAATATGCATAATTTGTATATACATTGCGTATGTGTACTTGTTATGAATGTAATGACGAGAATCGAGACTTTTCATAATGATGAGCCATGCAGTTCAATGCAGCACATGCTGGAAAAGTGCGAGATCCTCCTTTGCCTCCTTCATATCTTCGGGGAGCCCTAAAGCCATTATGTTGACAGGTATACGACTCCCCTCTCAAAATTTATGAATTTTGGATGGATATTTTCCCTGTCGCCGTTTGCACTTCATCCAAAAATGCACTTTTTTGTCATGTGCCTTCAAACATCACCACCACACTGTCCAAAAAAAAACTTTATCATCCCGCGAGCTATGATGATACAACTTCATCCAGCAGCAACAACTTTATCATTAGCTTTATTGGGATGATTGTTATCACAAGTTGGGTGGAGGAAATAGAGCAAAAAATTTCTATCTAGAAAGAATGTGCCAACTGTTTCCAGATTAGACAAGAGTGTGATAAGCATTTGAGCAAAGTCCTCCCAAAAAAAATGTCTATATTAAAGTGCTCAAATTTTCCAGCTGGATGAACAGATTAGAATGTAAAGCCAATAGGCGTAGCTAGATAAAATGCATTCTATCTCAAAGAAAAATGCATAAGTATAATCACATATAATATGTATTACGTATGCAAACAAATGTCTAACCATCATAATATTTACAAAACATGCGTACGTCAGATGCGACGTGAAAACTTCCATTACGAGTGGAAAACCGGGTCAAAAGTCATATTTTGTGCAAAAAATCAAAATATTAAGGTGACATAGTTGGCAACAAAGACTATACATACACATATAAATACTTGTTCGTGATAAATATGAAATAAATGCTTATATAAAATAAATGAGCTAAATAAATTCACGATAAACAGTGAATCATTCTTACTACAGTTCTTTGATCACTAATGTAAAATATGGTCAAATATGGATGGAAAAGTTTCTATTATACTTCTTTCAAATTGAAATAAAAAGGCGAGTCCATTCAATCCTTCTTTTTAAATCCTTCTGCTTATCTGGTGCATGATTTAACCTTTGGACGAAGAAAACAAGTTGGATCAACGAAACGGTTGAAAGTAGGTACATAAATAAATGTGTATATGCTCTCGTCGCAAAATGCTAATTTTCGATTTACATTCTGTCATTTGTGGTCGCTTCAACTGTTTAGACAATCCAACTCTCATTTGACGGGAATTTAATAGTAAAAGTTGGAACACTCTTTTACCTCCAAAGAGGAAACTTCACTTCGGTTACTTGAGTTTGGTGATAGTTCCAACACAGAAGTTTGTGTCGTTGCGATTTTGTCCAAGTCAACCAAAGCTAACCAAAGTCCTTCCGCAGAGCTAAAAATCTCACAAGGGAAAGTCAAAATAACAAACTCTTGTCGACAAACTAACGGACTCAATTCAGGACACAATTTTCCGGAAACAAAGTTTACCCATACTTCATTTGTTGAGGTGAGAACTCTCCACAAAACCAGATACATATTCTGACAAGTTGAGAATGAGGGAAGGTACTGGGAGAATAAAATGTTCAAACTTTCTGAAAATTCTAGCTTCAA
>JAHZNF010001547.1:0-14630 GCA_027744215.1 Troglopedetes dispersus
AAAAAAACAGCCGAGGGATTAGATTTTTATGTGGATTCAGCTGTCAGCTCATGTACAACCAGTACTAATACTAAAAACCCGCGTTCAGAACTTCGTGAAATGACTCCAGATGGTGGAGATGAAGCAGACTGGGACTCAAGCGGTTCTCACCGTATGATCATACGTCAAAAAATCACTGAACTTAGTGGAGGAGAGGAAACCGTCGTCATCGGGCAAATCCATGATGCCGACGATGATACAACTGTATTTAGGTTAGAAAAGAATCAACTTTATATTACCAATGGTGACAAAAAATGGGGTGATCCGATAGCTACTGTTTCTATAGGACAGGAAATTACTGTTGGATTTGACGTAAGTGGGAATGTCACTAAATACTTCTATAGTCCGACAGGTGAAGCTAATCCGCCAACTATCCCTGGGCGTGAGTTAAAAAAGAGTTATAGTGGTGCGTATTTTAAGGCTGGAAACTATTACCAAGGAGGTAAGGATGGTGGCAAATCTCGTGTCCTTATAACAGGTCTTGGGGTAACTCATGACGGCAGTATGCCGAATATAGGCGAGTCCTCTGGTAGTAGTAATAGTAGTTCTGGGTCTAGTGAATGTAATCCTTCTAATTATGATGAGTCTTTCTTCCTGTCGAACGATATTTTATATTATTGCCCAGGTGTAGCAGCCTCCTGTGAAAAAAACCCTAGTGTACTAGATTCTGTAGTGGAAGGGAATGATAATGCTGAGAAGATTTATAATTTTCTGATCAGTACTCCAATTTCAACGAATAATAATAAACCTCTGAACTCTATTCAGGCGGCGGCGATGATAGGGAATTTCTCCCAGGAATCCAAATTCGATCCTGAAGCAGGAAGTCAAAGTGGTACCGGACCATATGGTATCGCTCAGTGGACTACTGTAGGTGACAGGAAAACAAAATTATTACAGTTACCAAACCCTGAAACTCTTGAAACTCAACTGAAATTTGTCATCCAGGAATTGGAAGGTGATGAAAAGGCTCTTCTGTTAAATTCTGATTTTACAAATATCCCTAAAATAGAAACAGCCACAGTCGCTGTACGTAAGGTGTATGAAAGGCCTGGAGGAACAGAAGCAAATGACGCCAATCGAATAAGTGAAGCACAAAAAGCTTTAGATCAATTTAGTGGTAATACTCCTAGTTCTCTCGCTCCTAGTCCTGGAAGTAGTTCTACTGAAGAGAACAGTGATGACTGTGCAGGAGCTGGTGGCTCTCCATTTACTACTGACGATGGCTTTGTAGTTTATAACCAAGAAGATCCAGCCTGGGCGGGTAATAAATATGGTGATGTTACCGTGAAACAAGCAGGGTGTGGTCCTTCATCAATGGCAGCAATCATCACAGCACTTACGGGTAAACGAGTAACTCCAGCGGAAACAGCTAAATATGCCGATGAACATGATTTAGTTGTTATAGGACAGGGATCGAAGCCTAATCTACCAGCCGTACTAGCTCCAAATTGGAACTTATCAGCTAAAGCTATCCCGAAAAATGTCACTGAAATTAATACAGCACTCAGAGCTGGCGGGCTTATTTATATAGCTGGTACCGGTGGAGCACCATTCACCCCAATTGGTCATATTATTGTAATTAGAGGAGTTACAGATTCTGGAAAATGGAAGATTGCGGATTCAAACGGTACTATTGGTCAACAAAATAGCACTAAAGAATGGGATCCCGATGTACTTTTATTAAAAGCTGTGACGGGAAGTGTCTATGTTATTACAAAATAAAAGAATTATTCTAATCGTTACAGCCTTAGTATGTATTTTCATCATTCTTCCGTTGATTTTATTTATCGTAAATCAAAACTCATTTGATATATATAACGATCCGTTAAGTGGTGAGACGGTATATAATCCCAAAGATCGTGTATCGCAAAGATATAATCAGCCTAGTAACCAACCTGTAGTATTAGGTTTATCGAGTCTCTTAAAGAGAGGAATTAATGTTGATAATGTTGAAATTATAGAATCTTATTTAACTTTTTATCATCAGACTAAAAATGAGGGAAAAGAAATTAGTATTGATATAAAATCCATTACCCATAAGAGAGTTGGTAGTAAGTCAGTCTATTCTTTTACTATTCGCCCTGATAGAGATAGTAGTAAAGATAGTATTGTAACAGTTATTATTTCCGATGATATTGTGAGTAGTTTTGTTATTAAACGGAATAATACTACTATTTTCGTCTTAGGTGATAGTTCGAGTTAATCACTAGCTTTTAAGTGGCATAATTATGTGTTTATAACTTGGTGTTTTTATAGTATTTACAAGCACCGCTGGTGAGAGTTTACCGCTAAAGCGGAATGTGATTTCTTCACCGTCGATAACCGAAAGTGCGTCTGTTAAATACCGGGAGTTGAGAGTAATGACACCGTCGGCGGAAATTGATTTTGCCTCTAATTCTGAAGTGTTTTCACCTAGTTCAGAAGCTATAGAGTGGATAGAAAGTGTTTTAGCGTCACTTGATGCTTTTAGTGTCACGCCGCCGCCCGACTCTCGAGCGAAGAGACTTGCGACTTTTGTGATACGCACAAAATCGTCTTTACTTAGTACTATCTCTGTTTCTGAAGTAGCCGGGATAAGCTGGCGGTAGTCAGGGAAGACACCATCTATTAAGCGGCTAGTAATCTCTGTTTCATTAAGTCGGAAGTGAACTTGTGTTTCGTCAAATAACATCTCTATTTCTTCGATATCATCATGGAGAGTACGAAGGACTTCTTGGAGAGTAGACGTAGGGATAATAGCCGAAAGCTCACTTTTAGTATCAACTAATTTCTTCTCTGATAATCTATAGCCATCTGTGGCAGCCAGATAAATAGCGCTTTCAAACGAATGCCAATATACACCAGTGAGAACCGGGCGAGTGGCGTCACTACTGGTTGTGATAATCGTTTGTGAGACAGCTTCTTTGAAATCATTTGAGATAATTTTATATTTTATAGCTTTCTTTTCGTCAATAACTGGAAGTTCCGGGAATTCATCAGCAATTACACCGTTTATCATAGAGGTATATCTTCCACAAGTAATGTGAAGATGGTTGTCTTTTACTTTAAGAGTGATTTGTTCTTTTGGAAGGTTAGAAACAAACTCACTAATAAGACGGGCAGGAACGGTGATAGCCCCTTCTTTTAGTACTTTCGCACCAATATAATTTATTGATGCTATCTCTAAGTTTGTTGCGGCAACATGAAGTCTATTATTGTCAGTTCGAAGAAGGATATTACCTAAAATAGGGAGTTGGGCTTTACTACTAGCCACGCGACCAACATTTGTGAGAGCTCGGGAGAAGTTTTCTTGAGTTACCTGAAGTTCCATAATAGTAATTATTTAAATCCTTTTTCTTAGTGTTAGTAATAATAGGCTCTGTGGAAACTGGGAAAAACTAATAAATAACAGATGAGAAATTACTTGAAATTGTGTGGAAAATTGAGTGTGAATTGGTCGGATGATTTGGTGGATTACTACGACTTTTCCCTTGGTGTATATAGTATTAAACACACTTTGTATAAAAACTGTGCTCATACTCCCACCAACTATCCCTCCACTACTCAACATATTGCGGTCGTCGCTTGAAAGAATTGCAAGGGATGAATTGTCTTGTTTTTCCTGGGTTGTAGAAGTAGTTTCTCGAGTCACTACCGCTTTTTTACCAGCAGTCTTCACGGTGTAGCTAATACTACTTGCCGCTACACCATTCTTTTTGAGGATATCTTCTATTTGTTTATTAAATTTTACTTCGAACTGTCGCTTAGCAAAGATATTCGGTACAGCGATAACCACCCCAGCGTCTGAATTTTCGAGGAGTTCAGTATTCTTGAACCATGTCATATAGGTAGCGCGAGAAACTGATAGTTCGATTTCACCTAAAACACTTTGCCACAATGACTGATGCATCAAGACCCCTCATTAAGTTTGTATAACTACAACTAATTATACGGAGTGATATAGTTTTCCACAACCATAAACAGGTAGAGAATAGAAATAGCTGGTCTTGAGAGTGAATTTTCCACAATCTATCGCAACACTTTAAATAGTGTGGAAAAACCATCTATATATGTGGATTATTTTTTGTACTACAAAACAGTTCGTTATCCAATTCAAGCGCTAACGCTTGAAAAAAACAGATAAAAACGGTACAATAGCTCGAGTTATGCCAAAAAGAACTCACCAACCACATACTCGTCACCGCGCCCGTACTCATGGGTTTCGTGCTCGTGTAGCGACGAAGGCTGGACGCGCTGTTATCAAGCGTCGTCGTATTAAGGGCCGCGCGCGACTGACGGTCTAAACCAATCGGCCCATCCGGGCCGTTTTTATTTACCCCAAATTACCAACAAGACAAGCTATACTAAGGTATATGTTAGCTTTTAAGTATCGATTTCATGGGCATGGTAGTCTCCGATATGTGTACAAAAACGGTACGGCAGTCCGTAGTCATATCGCGACGGTGAAATACAGCAAAAACCCTCATCGTAAACACCCACGTTTTGCCGTCGTCGTGAGTAAAAAAGTACATAAAGGTGCTGTTGGGCGTAATCGCATACGTCGTCGCATCTACGAGATTATTCGTCAGCAAATCAGTGCGGCAAAAAACTATGACGTCGTAATTATCATTAGTTCAGGTGAAGTGCTCTCGATGGAGTATAGTGATCTCAATGAGGCGATCCAGTCGTTATTAAACGACATTAACCTCTATAAATAATCCCCTAAAAGTGATAAAATAAAAGCAAGTATTTACATCGCCGAGGAGTTTTTGTGAACCTATTTGACCTATTTGTTGTTCAACCTATCTTTAACCTGCTAATCGTTCTTTACAGTGTTATTCCTGGTGGCGACTTTGGTATTGCTATCATTCTCTTTACGATCATCGTCCGCTTTGCGCTCTATCCACTTACAAAGAGCCAACTTCATCAAACCAAAGCAATGCGCAAGCTTCAGCCAGAACTCGCGCGTATTAAAAAACAAACCAAAGGTAATCGCCAAGCAGAGAGTATGCAAATGATCGAGCTCTATAAAAAACACGGCGTCAATCCATTCCGTACTATTGGCATTCTTTTAATCCAATTACCAATATTTATCGCTCTTTACTACGTTATCCAGATATTTACTCTCCACCGTGACGAGATAGCGAAATTTACCTACGACGCACTCGAATCCATCCAGCCTATCCAGGAACTCATCAAACACCCAAATCAATTTAACGAAAAACTACTTGGTTTTGTCGACCTCACCGCACCTGCTTTTAATAGTCACGGAGTAGATATACTACTAGTTCTGTTAGCGGTTGTTGCAGCTGCTACGCAGTACATTATGAGTAAGCAAACGATGCCGCAGCAGGAGAGTAAGAAGCGTCTCCGTGACATTATGGCTGAAGCCGCTGAAGGCAAACAAGCCGATCAGGCCGAGATGAACGCAATCGTTATGCAGAAAATGATGAAGTTCCTACCTATCATGATGTTCTTTATCATGGTGAGTATCCCTGGTGCTATCGCACTGTATTATGGAGTTTCCAATATCGTTGCTGTCATGCAGCAGTCATATCTGCTACGACAAGATGCTGACGAAATGGACGAAATAGCGAGTGAGGTCTCAAGCTCCACAGCTGCTAAGAAAGCCACTGCCAAGGCTCGAGAAAAAGCTGCTAAGGAAGCAAACGTCGTTCGTATTAAAGCCAAGCCATCAAAAAGGAGTAAATCATGAACACTGAACAGACTCTAGAATTTGCAAAAAAATACATCGAAGACCTCCTCGCTTTCTTTGAAGTGAACGTTGACACAGAAGTTCAGATTACTGACAATGTTTTAGAAATCACCGTTCCTTCTAATGATGTGAATAGTCTCTTGATCGGTCGCAATGCCGAAACCCTACGCGCTGTCCAGTATCTTATCTCAACAACTCTGCGAAATAAAAGTGGAGCAGTCGACCGAGTCAATCTCGACATCGCTGATTACAAGAAGCAGCGCGCCGAACAACTCGCAGAAAAAGCCCGTGGCTGGATAGCTGGTGTTCGTGAGACAGGTGATTCCTACGTCGCACATCTCAACGCTGCTGATCGAAGAGTGGTTCACCAGGTCGCTACTGAATACGAAGATATTCGGACGTTCTCAGAGGGTGAAGGGCGTGATCGTCGCCTTATCATTGCCCAAAAAGCTTCGTAAACTAACTTAAAACTTTTGTATAAATAGCCTTGGTCTTCTCAGTCATTTCCTGCCAAGAAAACTCTTTCACACGTTTTGAACCTTTTCTTACTAGATCATCACGTAGCTTTTCGTCAGACAGCACTTTACCTATTTTTTCAGCCATATCATTCACATCATAGGGATTAAAATAAAGTGCTGCATCCTCATAAATTTCTGGCAGGCAGGTTTGATCACTACTAATAACTGGAGTGCCGTAGTTCATAGCCTCAAGGCCAGGCAAACCAAATCCCTCCATGAGCGAAGGGAAGACGTAAGCGGTTGAATTTTTATATAACCAATCACGCTGACTGTCTTCGACGAAATCAGTAAACGTAATATTCTTGTACCCCATTTTCTTAAAATAACGTTCGTTATTTAAAGCTGAGGCATTCTTGCGACCGACTAGTATAAGACCAAGCTCAGGATATGTAGCAAGTAATTTTTGATGAGCAGCAGCTAATCGTTTCAAGTTTTTATAGTCACTTTGTTGTCCGACATAGAGGAGATAGTTTTTATAGGGATGTTGATAGGGGGTTAATGAGCTGATTTCTATACTATCCGCGGCAAGATGGATAGTTTCAATCTTCCCAACAGCTTTGCTACTAAAATGCTCAATCTCTTTTTGAGAATACATCGAGTCGGTAATGAGATAGTTACTCTGCTTTATAACGGATTTAAAAACAAAATAACCAACCAATTGCTTCAGATGGTATATAAACCAGTTTTTGTCAGAATTGTAGGTTTTAAGAAGCGTAAGATCGTGGATTGTTGTGATCTTTTTACCTCGATATAGAACCGGTTGCTGTGGCATACAAAAATGCACTAAATCGGGCTTTAGAGAATTTAGTATTTTTAGTAACCCAACTTGTTCAGCCAGCGAGTAATCGGCAAAATCTGCCTCTATTATCTTGAAATTATCAGTCTTAGGTTTCCAAAAATCGAGGTCTTTTTTACGTACTAAAACCGAGTAAGTATTGTTACTATCAAAATCTTCAAGATAGGTGAGTAACCGTTCGACATAACGGCCTGTCGAAGAGCTAATAATCCGGGCATCAATGGCAATATGCATACTAATAAGTATACTAGAGACTATGACCGAATTACTCCATCACCTTAGAGAACTAGAAACACGCAATAAAGAAAAGCAAAAACTGATAGATTCTATCGTCGAACAAACCGAAGCTGCCGGCTACAAGATCGTTGAAGTGGACTCAACTCGTCCATGGGGCGGTTTTATCAAAATAGATAATTCTCAGGCTGATGAATTCGTGAGAGAATTTTTTTCTGGGCTTTCACCAGAGGAGGCCCGTCTTGGTGTCGACAGCGCGGAACTCAGTCCGAAGTTTCTCATCTTTTCACCCCATCAACGTTTGAGCTGGCAGTATCACCACAACCGCGCCGAGCGTTGGAAATTCCTGAGCACCGGGCATTACAGCCGTAGTCTAGACGACAACGAGGGAGAACCATGGCTAGCTGAGCCGGGTAAAGAAGTCCAGTTCGAAAAAGGTGAGCGCCACAGAGGAGGGGCATTCGACAACTATACGTTGGTTGCTGAGATCTGGCAGCACATCAATCCCCTAGAGCTTTCCAACGAAGACGACATTGTGCGTGTATCAGACGACTATAGCCGCAATTAGTTGACGGAATCTATAAGTTCGACGATATTTTTCGCCATTTTTACACCCACTGCCTGTAACGAGGCAGTTTTTGCTGTTGCTGATTCGCTTTCACCACCGAGTATGGCACCGGCATGTCCGAGCTGTACGCCAGCAGGTGCGTGATGGCCGGCAATATAACCATAAACCGGCTTTGAAACATTTGCCTGTATATACTGTGCTGCAATTTGCTCATCATGACCACCGATCTCACCAATGAGAACGATGGATGAAACTTCCGGATCGTTTTCAAATAGTTCTAAGCATTCGATAAAGTTTGTACCACGAACCCTGTCGCCGCCGATACCGATAATGTATTTCTGTCCTAAACCTCGAGCAGTTAGACCAGCAGCTGCTTCATAGGTGAGGGTACCACTACGACTAACAATGCCAATGGATCCAGACAAACCCATACTGGCTGGTATGATACCAAGCTTATTGAGATCAGGCAGGAGCACTCCAGGGCAATTTGGCCCGATTAGAATAGACGACTTCCCTGTCATATGTTGCTTAATTTGCAACATATCATGTACAGGGATATTTTCGGTGATACAGACGATGAGCGGCACATTACTGTCGACGGCCTCTAGAATCGCGGCTTTGGCAAACGGTGCTGGTACGAATATTACACTTATATCTACCGCAAAATCCTTCTGAATATCAGCTATATTCCCATAGACCGGTATGCCATCAAGCTGTGTTCCAGCTTTGGTTGGTGAAGTACCTGCGATGATTTGAGTACCTGCTGCTACCATTGCGCGAGTATGGAAGGTACCATGAGTTCCAGTGATGCCTTGTACAATGACATTTTTTGCAGAGAAGAGCTCTGGTCTCATAGCTTGCTCCCCTTCACTGCTTCTAGGCATGCTTCAAGACTGGGGAGGAGGGGAATACTCTCAGTCTTTAAGAGCTCTTCAGCCTCTTGGTAATTAGTACCGGCTAGGCGGATATAGAGTTTCGGTAGATTTTCAATTTTTTTACTAGCAGTAATAATTGCTTTTGCTACTTCATCGCAACGGGTAATACCCGCAAAGATGTTAATTACGATAGCTGAGACATTTGGGTATTCTACGATCTTTTCGAACGCCGCCAGGACACTGGCTTCATTGGCGCCACCTCCGATATCAAGGAAGTTAGCGGGGAAAAGTCCGGCGTCAGCAACTGCATCAACCGTCGCCATGGCGAGGCCTGCGCCATTGGCGATGGTTGCCACTGAGCCATGTTCATCAAGTGTGACAAAGTTTGCATCAGCTGGCGTGTATTCAAAAGTCCATTCTGGATGACGGAAACTGGCAGCATCATCGAGCTCCATCTTGCAATCACCAGCTACCAACTTGCCATTCTTTGTTAGGACTAAAGGGTTGATCTCGATAATTGTTGCGTCATTTTGTACGAAACATTTGTATAAATTTTCTACCAAATCTTGGAGGGCAAACTCTTGCGTTGGTAAGTCGTAATACTCTACCAGCTTATTACCTAAAGTTCCTTCGTTGTTATCTGTTATTTCCCACTTAGCAAAATCATTTTGCTCCTCTACTTCGACACCCCCATGTCGACTAGCGAGGAGTTGTATCGAAGAAGTATCTCGATCAATTAGTAGTGACAGGTAAAATTCTTTTTCTATATCGAGGACTTCTTCCATGAGAATAGTTTTTGGCTTAAAGCCTTTTATCTCGAGATTCAAGATCTCTGCGATTGCTGTCTTTGCGTCGTTTTCGTTATCAACGACTCGTATACCTCCCGCTTTACCGCGGCCGCCAATAGGAACTTGTGACTTGAGTACAGAGGGGAAAAACAGATTCTTCTCATCTACCAGCTTTGATTTAGGTGTAGGCAAAGAGAATTTTTGCAAGATAGCTTTTGATTCGTATTCGAGGAGTCTCACCCCTCTAGTATAGGCTATCGCATGGTATAATTGTGAGTATTGCAAACAAACTTAATGCGAGATAGACGGAGAAGAAACTCATTATGACTGATGCAAAAAAAGCATTGATTACTGGTATTGCAGGACAAGATGCCGGACATTTAGCGAAGCTATTACACGAAAAAGGCTATGAAGTATATGGTACACTTCGTGGACAACTAGAAGCGAGCCACCCACGCTACCAAGCGGTCAGGGAAGAAATACCCTATATAAATATCGTTCTTGCTGACATGCTAGATATCTCAGCGCTCACTCGTGCAATGCAGGGGATCAAGCCAGACGAGGTGTATAATCTTGCTGCTATCAGCCATGTTGGTTACTCATTCCGCGATCCATTGCTTACTGCCGATCTTACGGGTAAGGGAGTACTTAATGTACTTGAAGCTATCCGTCTCGCTGGTCTCGAGAAGACAACCAAGTTTTATCAGGCTTCGACTTCTGAGATGTTTGGCGGTCTCGACTATAACCGTCCCGGCAAAGGCTATACCGAAGAATCACTCTTCCACCCACGTAGCCCATATGGCGTCGCAAAACTCTACGGGCACTGGATTACAAAGAACTATCGTGAAAGCTACGGTATGCACGCTAGCTGTGGTATCTTGTTTAACCACGAGGGTGAACGTCGTGGCCCAGAGTTTGTAACTCGAAAGATCAGCCTTGCAGTTGCTCGTATCAAACTTGGTAAACAGGACGTACTGGAGCTCGGGAATCTCGACAGCAAGCGTGACTGGGGATATGCCGGGGATTATGTAGAAGGTATGTGGCGGATCTTGCAACAAGATAGTCCTAACGATTATGTGCTTGCTACCGGTGAGACACATACTATTCGTGAATTTGTAGAACTTGCCTTTAAAGAAATCAATGTAGACCTCGAGTGGCGCGGCTCAGAAGTAAACGAAGTTGCTATCGATAAAGCAACAGGCAAGACCGTGTTAAGGATTAATCCAGAATTCTTTCGTCCTGCAGAAGTAGATATTCTCCTGGGTGATCCTACCAAGGCAGAAACAGAGCTTGGCTGGAAACGAAAAGTTGATTTCCCTGGTCTTGTAAAACTCATGGTTGAGCACGACTTGAAGCATGAAGCCGGCCTCGAGTAGCCAATAAGCTATGAGCGCGTATCTATCTGAAGAAGACTACCAACTTGTCACAAGTGCAGTTCCCATAGTCTGTATAGATGTATTGCCAGTTCGACAAGGAGAGTCGGGCGAGTGGACCGTGGGCATGATCTTGCGCGCAACGGGATCACAAACTGGTAGACTTACACTCTTAGGTGGCCGTGTCCAACACTCTGAACACATCAAGGATGCGATTGCTCGACATCTAAAAACAGACTTGCAAATTGACTCATTTGAATTCCTAGATGGATTAGCAGAAGACAAGCCCTTTATGGTGCAACAATATTTCCAAGGTGATTCTGATGAGTCAGATCAGTATGGTTTCGACCCCACAAAACACGCCATTGCATTGACCTATTTGATACATATCTCCGAAGATCCGACACCTGTAAAGGAAGCATCTGAATTCCACTGGATCAGCGATATCGAGCAAAAACAATTTGGATTCAACCAGCAAATCGTGGTCAAGCGCGCCTTAGATTATCTCGCTCGTGAAGCAACGAAGTCACCAATTGTTTGATCAATAGGGATCTCAGGTGTCCAGTTCATTTCTTTTTGAAGTCGTGAAGAATCGCCCATAATTTCTTGCGCATCGGTTGGTCGTACTTTTGCTGGGTCGACTTCAACTGCCAGCTCTTCTTTTCCGAGTTGTGACTTGAGTGTGTTCAAGATTTCCATACCTGAGAGGGTATTTCCGGAACACACATTGTAAGTTGTATGTTCGAGGCTTGGAGCGAGGGCCAGCTTACCATACGCTCGCACAATATCTCTTACATCTGTATAGTCTCGTCGTGTTTCGAGATTGCCTACTTTTATTGTACCGGTCGTATCTTCAGAGATTTGCTTATAAAGATCGGGGAGTATGAACCCTTCACCCTGTCCAGGACCAATGTGGTTAAACGGACGGAGTACTACTACATCAAGACCGCGATTACGATAGTATGCACACTGATTTTCAGTCAGGACTTTACTCACAACGTAAGGTGAGTCGTAGCTGATAGCCCCCGATTCACTGATAGGCATCTCTTGCTTTGAATCATAGAGGGCACCGCTACTGATGACAATAATTCGGGGTTTCTCGTCCTGTTCGAGGTAGTGCTCACAAAGGTTTGTGACCATAGCACTGTTGCCATCGATGTATCGCTGCGGATCATCAAAAGAAGGCCCTACTGCCGCGAAACCGGCCAGATGGATGATGGCATCGACAGGTCCAACTTCTGGCCACTTTTGAGTGAGATCAGCGGGGTGGTAATCGATTAGTTCAGATAATTCTTCTGTAGTCTCGGGTCGGTAATCTACACCCGCCACAGCGACATCTTGCGAACGAAGTTCTCGAGTGAGGTGATGTCCTACGAATCCATTGACACCAGTAACGGCAACTTTCTTGTTCATATACTCCTTGCTTAGTCTGTCATTTCTCGGTACTTTATCTTATAATTATACCTTAGATGAACACTTTTTTTGAGCGGACGAAAGCGCGCTACGCGTATTCCATCATCATCCTCAAACAACTCGTAATTACCGATTTCAAGCTTCGTTATCAAGGCTCTGTGCTTGGATACCTATGGTCGCTACTAAAGCCGTTATTTATGTTCGCCATTCTGTATGCTGTTTTTGGATTAGTTCTCAAGACTGGTGGTACTATCCCTCATTTTCCAGTCTATCTTCTCCTTGGTATACTTCTATGGAACTATTTTGCGGAAGTCACTAGTGGTGGCGTGACAGCAGTCGTGAGTAAAGGTGACCTTATCCGAAAGCTTAACTTTCCGAAATATACGATAGTACTCGCCGGATCATTTTCAGCATTTATAAATCTTGTGATCAATTTTTTTGTTCTGGCGTTCTTCATGTTATTTCTCGGAGTTGACCTGCACTGGAGCTCTCTGCTACTTGTCTTCATTATCCTTGAATTATTTATTCTTTCTTTGGGTGTTGCCTTTCTACTCAGCGCACTCTATGTTCGATTCCGCGATATTGCCTACATTTGGGAAATTCTTATGCAGGCGGCATTTTATCTCACGCCGATACTTTACCTGGTAAGCTTCGTGCAGGAGAAGTCTGAGTTCTTTGCCAAACTACAATTTATGAGTCCAATGACTCAGGTCATTCAGGATGCTCGATTCTTGCTAGTTACACACGAGACGACAACTTTTGAGCAACTTTTTGGAAATGGTTCGTATCGTTTCATTCCACTCGCCATTACTATTGCCTTTGCAGTCGCTGCTGCTTGGTATTTTAAGCGTCAGTCGCCAAAGTTTGCGGAGGACATATAGCATGTCGACTGATGAGATAGTAGTAAGAGTCGAGGGAGTTTACAAGGATTTCAAACTTCCTCATGAGAAGACCAATTCGCTCAAATCCCTTATCACAAGTGCTTATAAAAAGCGGGACAAAGGCTACGAAACCCAGCACGCCCTGAAGGATATTTCCTTTGAGATTAAAAAAGGTGAGTTCTTTGGTATCGTTGGACGAAATGGTAGTGGCAAGAGCACACTACTCAAAATTATCGCTGAGATATATCGTCCAACAAAGGGTAAAGTTACCAAACACGGTAAGCTCGTACCGTTTATTGAGCTTGGTGTGGGGTTCAACCCGGAGCTTACAGGTCGTGAGAACGTCTTCCTGAATGGTGCACTACTAGGTTTCACGCATGACGAAATGGAAGCTATGTATGATGATATTGTCGAGTTTGCTGAACTTGAGAAATTTATGGACCAGAAGCTGAAGAACTATTCATCAGGAATGCAGGTACGTCTTGCTTTTTCGGTGGCAACTCGTGCAAAAGCAGATATATTATTGATTGACGAGGTTCTTGCAGTTGGTGATGCAGATTTTCAGCGAAAATGCTTCAACTACTTTAAAAAACTCAAAGGAAGTGAGACAACAATTATCTTCGTCTCACATGACATGGACGCAGTTCGTGAATACTGTGATCGAGCGGTCTTGGTCAATAACGGAAACATCGTTAAAAGTGGAAATGTTGACAAGGTAGCGAACTCATACACCGAACTCTTTATGCACAAGAATGGCGAAAAGGCTCCCGCAACTGGAAAGGGTAAAATATTCAAGAACGTGGCGGTTGCTACTACTGAAGACTATATTTCACTGACCGGCAATATGAGCTTCGAGGAAGATACAGAAGGCTATATAGTAGGCTTCTCTATAAAAGATAGTACGGGAGCATCGCTTTTAGGAATAAATTCAAAACTAATTAAATATAAGACACCGAAATTAAGAAAAGGTGAATCTACAAGTTTTAGCTGGCAATTTCCTAATATACTCGCCGACGGTGAATATTTAGTTACAATAGGTATTCAAGACGAGGACGGTGTTACCCCATTAGAGTGGCTTGAGGATGTGGTTCGATTCACCCTAAAGAGATCAGTAATAGTTCCGTATCCTATTTTGCCAGAAATAAGATTAGATATAGGAAATAATGAGGATGACTAACAATGTTTAAGAGAAAAAAGTCAGAACAACCCGTAACAATTGATGATCCAATCAAGTTACTACAGCGAACTTCACCCTGGAATATGGATGTAAACGAGCGATCACAGATGACTATTTCGTGCAAAGATAGCGACTACATTCCTAAAGTAAGAGGCGCGGGTAGCGTCAAAAAGCTTAAAGGACTAGAGTATCAGCTCATGCATAATGGTACTAAGGTAGTCCTTGGAGGCTATCATGGTGAATGGATGGCTGATATTATAAAGACACTCAAGG
>JAHZNF010001548.1:0-18858 GCA_027744215.1 Troglopedetes dispersus
TTGACACACCCCCATAAAGAATGTTTTACTTTTTGCTGAAGACTTCCAGACATGACCAATTAACCAGTAATTATAGTGCAAAAGACCGCCACAACCATAAAAAGTGAAAGTAGTGTGATTGTAGTAATAGAGTGAAATGGAAAGGGTAGTGTTATCGAAAACCATTTCATTTATTGAGTTATGAGGTCCATCACCGAAATTCCATATTAATCGCAATTTTTTATAGGCATATTTGTGTGAAAGTAGAGTGGAGCAAGGAAGATGAATGATTGAGAAGTAAATAAATAATGTTATCAACATCACTCGTTCATTTAGTACAGTTGGATATATTAACGCTTGGCAATCCGCTTACTTAATTCATCGTAATTTTGCTTTCACTAATATCGTTCACGGTTACAAAAAAATCCCTGGAGTTGCCGTATTAAATCTTATCTCGAATTCTTTGTAGAATATAGTACACTGATAAGACACAAAAAATACAAGGTTCGATAGTGGTTACCTGACACGAACGTACACGTAGAAAGTAGCGGAAACATTACTGACAGTAGGTGCTTAATGAATTGGGAGCATTCATTAATATTATCAGGAATGAATTGCCTTTTGGTAAAACAAAAGATTGCATTGTTTCTCTTATTCAAACTAGAAACCAGAATGGCAGGAAATCCTTATCCTTTTTATATATTCGCATCGTGCTAGCTTATAATTTCCACTAGAATATATAAATAGCGTGTTCACTCACTCGACAGTAGTGCAACTTGATGAGGCGCTACTATATAGTGTACAGTAAGCAAACACACCTTTCCATTCCAGAATATTTGCACACACTCCTTGGCTCCTCTCGTTTTAATCCTTGAGCTCCGGAAACCGGAGCGCAACCCCGTCTGGTACGTATTTTCCAGGTGCTATTTTTACTTTTTAATTTTTTATAGTACAACATCCGAGATAAGACAAAACAAACAAGGTGGTACCGGTCGGCAGTGGGTGGATGAATGAAAGTAATGTATTGCGTGGGGGTAGTGTGAGAACAAAAAAAAATACTGTGCAGTAAATAGTCATACAAAGGTAGCTCATTAAAGCCAATTTTGCGTCAGTAATTCACCCTGGCTCTATATTACAGCATTTTCCAAAAAAGGTAACAATAATCTGAACGGGTAAATGCGTTGGGAGAATTGCTCCATAAAGATAACAAAAAATAGATAATTATTAGACCATCAGCAATCAGATTCCATTATCGGAGAAATGTAACGGAAAACATTTGAGGGAATAAAATAATGTGTGCTAATTATGACGACAGTGAGGACTACAACTCCCTAAATAAATGCATGAGGAATGGTGCCCTTTGAAAGTGAGGTAACGAGGCCCGCCTACGCATCAAGGCACGCCTTTCCTTTCACGCAGCAACTTTTCTTTCACATTTTCGTCATGATTGTGCGCAAAGAAAGTATCAAGAAAATTGCAGATCAACGACAATAACGACTCGGGTACTTTTTTATGTACAACCGTTTTTGTCGACCAAAAATAGCATATTCCCAGCAGAGAAGTGTGCTTTATTTTCCACCAAAAGAAAGAACAGGTTTCAATTACATACATACATTGTTTCCTTCCTTCGAATGAAAAAACGTTCAGCCTGATTGCTACTACATGGTAAAGGAGACAGTAGACGGGAAAGATGGCACATGAGGTGTACCTCACCATATTTTATTCTGACCTTCAGTTTTATTTTTGAATGAAGAAAATAAGAAAAAAAACTTGTACATTCTTGTTTTGCGTAGGCATTTTTTTCAAAGGTCATGTGTTCATCGGGTAAAGTTATGTGATTTACCCACTTTCTGTAAAAAGACTGTAAAGTGCATTTGAGGAGCAAGGTGGGTGTTTCCCTGAAAAAAGAAGGTAGATAAGTAACTTGATAAGGCTACGTATATTAACTTTTAGTTCTTGTAATTCATTTTACTTGTGACGAAGAAAAGAGACAATTTGTAAACGTATGTAAATGTGCATGCAGTAATTTTACTGATAAATTGGACGACTTTTGTGTTCTTGTGAAAATTTCTTATCCTGTTTGTGCCGGATGTTATCTGAAGTGTGAGGTGAGGATGGTGAATGGTATGATGTTGCACTGACGATGACGGCTAAAAATTAATGATGATATGTGATGAGTGTTTTATTGTGATGGTTTGAGTGTGATCTGTCATCTGTGGCTCAGTTTTGTTTCAGAGAATGATTGAGAATTGGGAATGACACAAGAATGACATCTGTGCCGCACAAAAACATACCTTCTTAAAACGCGTAGTGTACATAATTTAAATTGATAAACATTGGAGAACAGATGGGAATGGAAGAGAGGATCTCTCACTTTCTCTATAAAATAAATTCATTGTTCCTATCTGTCTCATGTCTGTTTCACTCTCCAAACTTGATGTATTTTTTATGTGTTTTACTTACAAAAAGAAAATGTTATGATCTGAATAAACGAAAACTGTTGTGTTTAGCCCTGTCCTCGATCCCGAAAATTGTGTGTGAAGCAATCTCATCACTGGACTTGCAAGGTACTTAAGTTTATAAGCTCTCAAAGTAGTAAGGCGTAATGAAATTAACGTCTTCTGTTTAAAAATTCTAAACCACGCCCTGGACTAACAAGATGAGGTTCCCTCATGGAAAATTATGGAGAACCGAGGTCGGATCACCATCGTCCTCACTTGGGATCAGCGCCAGTACGGACCGACGGCTTCAGGTGCCTCCTCTCTTTTCACACGCTCGCATCCACCTGCTCTCTCAGCCATTCACAGACATGACGCTTTCGCCCGACACATCTCCCCATCTTCCCTCTCTCCCCAATCAACTTCGACTACATTGCTTACTGCCGCTGCCGCAGCTCCTGGACCACCTTCACCAATTCTCCCAACAGCGTCCAATCAAAGTATGATCTCTCGTTTCCCAACAAAAAAAATTTTCACACGCTCTCTCTCTCTCTCTTGTTGACTTTTCTTGTTCTTTCTAATAACTTTTCACTAAATCAAAAAACAAAAACTTGCTCTGCTACAATATATTCCAACCTCTCAATTCCCATCTCTTCTTCTCTCTTTTCATGCCATAAATATTAAACGCTCTTAAGTATTCTCTCTGTTTCAGTTTCGCTTCCCAACACACCAAAAAATATAGTGATAAAAAAGTTTTTTTCCCCAGAACACCAAAAGCTTTTTTTTGTATAAAAGCCGCCACTATTTCAGGGCATAATATGTATTTTATAGTCTTCCTTTTCAGAAAAATTCTCTTTCAAAAATCCCGCCGAGTCAACAAAAGTGGTCAAAAGCGAAGTTTACTGTTTTTATCCTTATCCTAATCCCCCCAAAAAAGTGAATACGAAACCTTGCTGCTGCAGCTGACCCCTGCTTTTCATGCTTTTGCTTTTTGGCTTTCAGCTTTCACTTCATCGCAAAAACATGTGTGCATGTTTGCTATACACTTTTGTAAGTTGACTCTATTTAGGAGATCGTAGAAGTGCGCACTTTGTTTTGTGTAATCAATTGAATCACACACAAAAAAAGTCATTAGAGTGGTGTAGTGTTTGGTCTGACAAGTTGACAGAGAGCATGACAAATCCTAATAAATTGTGTCACAATTGCTCAACGAAGAAAGGCTCGTTTTCTCCTGTAATTTAATTACTCATTAGAGAGAACCTTGTCATAATGTGAACGTGGACAGCATTGTCTTATTAGGTTACCGTTATTACATTAGCTCCCTAATATAATAGGACATAATATTTACCACGTATAATACATAATTACGATAAGGACTTTTGAGGTTTCATCTGCAGACGCAATTTACGCTCCACTTAAAGAGTCTCCTGGTATTATCGACGAGAAGTGTTTTCATTCTGCTGAGATTAACACTATTTAATTATGTAGACAATCCAAATAAATCACCATCCATCTACAATCTCGTGATTAAAAGGGAAGACATATTATGTAGGGCGCACCAAACTGAACATAACATGTAAATTGGAAAGAGTACTCCTATACAGCAGTTGTGTGCAAGGGAAAGCTTTTTTTTGTAAAGGGCTCAGAGATTTCTTTCATGAGAGTCGATGAAAAGTGCTCAGATCGTATCAGCCACATATGTGGACAGTGTGTGTATTATTATTTTAGAGAGGAAGAATGTTGTTTTTGGTAAAGTGGCTTAAATGTTGTTTTTGTGTTTGTGTGCGCATATAATGCTTCGCTGTAATTGGATGTTTGTTTGTTGTGATTGTGAGCGTGTGATTGCATTTCGTTAACTTCATGTCGGCTGGGATGAGACAAAACATGTTTAATTTGGTATTTATTGGTTCGATATAATAGGTTGCTTTGTTGATGGTTGTGGTGGTGGTATTGGCAATTGGTGCTCCTTTGATCATATTATGCTAATTACCTAACCTTTATGTAAATTGGTAGAAAACAAAGTGACTAAAACAAAGGATCTTGTAAAAAAATATATCGACTTTTTGCAAAAGCTTTTTCCCTCTTGTGTGCCCACAACGAATAACTGTAGTAGAGGAACAACTTTATTGAACTGACTTGACCAATTTAACTTTCTGTCGGATTTATTTTGCTGGTGACAGTATTTTGTTGTCCAATATTATCTCTCTTTTCACCTTAGATTTCCGTATCTACTTACTTTTACCGGAGTTGAGAACAAAACAAAACCTTATCATGAAGTCGTTCCACCAGAGTTGCATTAAATATAGTAATAGTACATAGTGTAATACATTATTGCAAAGTAATACTGGTCCATCTTTCATTTCATATTACAGTGTCGTGGCTTTGGATATATATCTTTTTAAGAGTCTAAAATTATTATTGAGCATTTAGTAAAACAAGATTGAGTTTAAATACTTATTCTATTTTAAGTAATACAGCCTAACTACTCTGTAGAAAGTTGTGTTCCACGGCAAGAGTGGTCTCTTTACTAAGCTGATAATGAAGTCGCTTTCCAACAATTTTTTTCTATTTCACCGAGAATTATGTTTGGTGGCACAAAGCTGCCTGGTTTTTCCTAATAATAATAATTAATCCACCTTGTCTCACTTTTTTGGACATGATTTTGCGTGCAGATTTCTCAGGCTCAAGTGGAAGGCTTGGAGTGATTAGCGGGTTGGGACCTAGTGGCGCGGCGAGGATGGGTGTCCGCACGCTAGTTAGCAAAGACGGGAAATTAGAAACAGTTATCAATGATTATGGTCCTAAAACTCCAACAATCACTGTGATATCACACGAAGATCATCCGCCCTACGACAGCATTCCACGGTCCAGCCGAAGTGTTCCTCCACCACTGCCTCCTCATGGTCACCTGATTGGCCATCACATACCTGCAGCTTATCAGTACGGCGGTCGTGGTCTTCCTCGTCAAGGGAGTTCTTCCTTAGAGAGCAGTGGAGGTGTTACAGCTCCCATTCATGTGCACACGGCGGAGTGTTCGCAGCGAGGTCAGTTTCCGCCTCAACACCCCCCGCATGGGACAGGTGGACGTGGCAGCCCGCCTGAACCACTCTACTGCGACTTTCACTGCTGCGCGCTCCACGAAGAAGGGAGAAAAATACAGGTAACTGTCCCATTCACAACCATTCAAAAATGTACATGCAACCAAACCTTCAATTTTTTTCAAAATGTGACACAATTAATGTGCCAATTATTGCGTCAAGTCACGGGTTTGCTACAATAGTTGAACTTTTCATTTTTTTAAACCGACACCCATGATTGTAACCACTTCCTTCCTCAAGAAGTTCCTTTTATTGTATTATGTTGGAGAACCTAGTCAGCTCTTGTTTTTTAAGGTCATGTTCTCCTTAACTTCCTGAGCACCAGCCTGCACACCCTTTTTCTTGTTATTACATTCGAACCCAGGTATAGTCATTTTAAACAACCGGTACAAAACATTATTGTTCCAAACACACAAATCTACTTTTTCCAAAAAATAAGTGAACACACACTCACATATGTAAGTATATGTAGGTAAACAAAACTGACATTTTGGGAAAAGTGGAAAACAAGAGAAAAAGAATGTAATAAAAAGATTGGGAATTGAAAAGATCATCTTCGTCTCTCTCGCTTACTTTTTTCTCTTTCTCTCTCACCACAGCTTTCCGTAATAGTTTGGATATTGTTGGCAACAACAATAAAAACAAGAGAAGGAAACCAGATACAATAATAATGCAACCTGTGCAGATAAGAGATTGAGCTCGAAAAAGAAATCTTTATAGCATGTGCACACAAAACCACCACCACAGACTTTTCCTTGAGTACGGATAAGACATGTGCACACACAGATATTTAAGTTAATCTAACTTTTATGTAAGTTACAGCAATTGTTACACAGACACACTTGAAAGAAAAAAAACTACTACTCGTGTGTCCTTCTTTCTTCTCTCCTTCCCAAAAATTCTAGAATGATAAATAAATTTTAGAAAATGGTGAAAGAGGAAACCAGGCAGTAGCAATATATAGGAAAAAGCACACGAAAAAGAGAGAACGAAAAAAAAAACGATTTTCTGTGCAAGTCAAGCCAGGAGATCTCTCAAGCACACTCACATCTATATCCGTACATACATAGATTCATTACTGCGGAAATTTTTGAGCAGAAAGAGGAAAATGACTGTTCATAGTTTTTATTTCCAAAAGAGTAAACCATCCACCCTGGAAAAAGGAAGTAGACTGAACCTCCTCGCACATCTTTCACCAACATATATATACACGTTTTCACTCTCACACACACGAGAGCTGGAGCAGCGACTGTGCAGCACGGAGGAAAATCCTCTTTCTTTCAGCCATTGTCGAACAAAAAAAAGTTGTGTGTGCATAAATGGAAGGCAGGGAGCACAGGCATAATGTAGTTTTGTGGGGTGGTGTGGTGGTATCGTGGTGGCTGATGCACAGCATCACTCTCTTCAACATCTACTTTACTGCCAAAAAAAAAGTAAAACAATATTGTACAACAACCCATCATTATAAGTCTCTGATAAGGAAAGGAGAGAACGTTCTGGTGGGGGATATATTTGAAATGTTTGCATTTTTGCACACACACAATATGTGTAAATATATGTCGTTTTTTGGTTATTTTCGGGATTTTTAGGTACCTATTTGTGTTCGTGAAAAAAGTGCTCCTTTCTCACTTAGCGTTAACTTCTCATCGTCATTTCCTTCTCAGCTGACAATCTCTTAAAAAGAATTGGATGGAGCAGAAATAACAGTAGTAAAAGAACACATTCACACACATAAAACTCAGAACGAGCATTGATGTCGTTTTCATCGTTTTGTGGTTGTGTCTTGTATGTGATCTTAGCTAAAATAGTAAATGAGGATGCTTTGATGATACCAAGAGCGGAAAGTTTTTCTTAGCTATTATGCTTTTCCTTGTGGCTGAGACTTATCAGGCTTAATATTTGTTTTGTGGGGGACAGATGTGGAATTGTGTATCCACAGATAACTGATTTTTTTCACCAGAGAAAGCAAACTTGGGGAAAAATATATAAAGAGCAAATGACACAGATAAAAAAAGTATAAATGTTTTGTAGTCAGACCTGGAGAGCATATGAGTGACCCACTATTTCCAGGTGCGATCCGAGAATCCCCATTCTTATCAATTATGCAGGTAGAGACAGCGAGCGACATTGTTCTCAGATTTTTTTTTAAATGTTCCACTCGGCCAGTAGTTCCATCTGGAAATGTATAAATAATACGTACACATAACCTGCTTTCCTCTTATCTTGTCAGAGAAAGGAAAACACACATGAGGAGGAAGCCATGCTCCAGATTTTCTAGTGCTGTCTTCCACTGTCTCATTTATAACCCTTTGCTTTAATGGCTACATTGATTATTAAGTAGCTGCTGGCTGCGTACATAACATGCTCAATACAGAATTGTGAAGATGCTCCAAGAGATGTCCAGAATATTATCATATCTTCTTTATTATCATGTCTGCAAATGTCAGAACACTATTACAATATTTATGTGTCTATTTAAATTATTAGTTACTTTAAAAAAACGTATAGTGCGTGATGATTTGTAACAAAGAAAATTATATTGTCAGCATTACATCTCTATTATATGAGATGACTTTGAAGAATATCAGAATTTTCTATCTCTCAGTTTTTGCCACACTTTTCCCATTATTTTCCGGAAAAATAAATGATAACCTTTGTAAAAGCGGTGTTGAGAGGAGCTCTAAAAAAAGACACTTTTCTCTCAAACAACATAATTTTTCTCTACAAAATTTCTATTCTGGAAGGGACCTCACATAACTCAAACAATGCCTCTACAAACGACGAAAAGAAGAAGAAGTGTGTATATAGCCATTTTTGTTCCCCGTTGAAACACCATAATAGATACATCCACTTTGCTCCACCATGTGAGAGCATATAGTGGTGACTGGTGACCAGGATGAGCCATGTAATATTATGTATGACACTTAAAACAGCCATCCTCCTCCAAACGAATGTACGTACGGTGACGAGATAAACAGTTTTGTTATTATGATAAAGCGCGTATTATGTATTATGTATTATTATGTCGTATAATAATAATAATATTATGTGGATGCATTAAGAGAGGAAGAATATGGCAGCAAAGCTGAAGACAAAAAAATGGTTTAGTGAAGTCATTCCTGCAAACCAAAAAGGAACAAAAAAAGGAGAATACTACTACACAAGGTTTTTTTGGACGACCACCAACAGCAGTTGTGTGTGTGTGTTTTTTTTGTTCGGTGGAAAAAAATGGTGGAACACTATATACACAGTTTTTTTTCTTCCAATATCCTTTTCAAAATGTCCTCTACGGCATGCATTTATACACAACACAGAAGAAAATTCCTTTTTTCTCTAGCTTTTATTTCTTTGCGACCAGAAAAAAGACAAGAATAAAATAGGCTTGGTTTAATATTTGCAGCTGCTGCTGTCACTATATAACATTCGTATTGGATAATACTACAACTTGCTACGTACAAAAATACATGTTCCTGACATACCTCCAGAGAAAAAAAGGAGCATGCAGCACGGAGGACAGAAAAAAAGACTTAAAAATATGGCGCGTTTAGTTTCATATAGCATTGTGTACTTGTCAGCATCTTCATAGATACCCCAAAAATGTACATTATCTAAAATAGAAAAAGTTAGATTAGTATAAAGGAAATAGGGAAAAGTCCTGAGTTGAAGTGAGGAAAATGGAAGAAGGAGAGAGAGAAAAAAAACGAGTAAATGTAGTGAAGGGAAAGAAAGCAAGCATCAGGAGCACGTGTCACATTGACCCATTTTGGAAGGCTCACTCACACACAAGCTTGTTCTCTCTCTCTCTCTTCTAACTAGACCTTCCTTTTTTTCCTTTACCAAAGTTCAGGAGAAAGAAAAAGATGCGATGGATGCTTTTCAGCACACAGAGACACACAGGAACAAGTGCACACAATATTATAGAGAATGGTTCTATGTGTATGTGTGTGGAGGTTTGAGGTACCCTCTTCTCCAAAGTGTACATACCCCTTTTTCCTAGTTTTTTCTTTCTCTAAAAAAACCAGAATAAAAAAGCTGAGTGGAGCACACACTGTCTTTCCGGACACATGATGTGCACACACACTCACACATGCTATATGTATGTGAGGAGCTAAGAGAAAAATAAAGACTTTATAACATCTCGTCGCAGCTTTTATTTTTGTATTGTTGTACCCTTCGAGAGAGAAAAAAATGATCATGGGGAAAGCATGGTCTGTGTGTGCGTATATTTAGAATTCAGTGCCGTGTGCTCCAGTATGGTACACTGCAAACTTTTTTTACTACATAGTTGCCACACACACTAACACAGATCGTACTCGGCTGCACCTATTTTTTTAGTGTGGGACTCCTACAAAAAAAGGAATTCTGGTCGCCGTTTTTAAAAGACTTCATCTATGTTTTATCCGCAGCAGCCAGCACCACCACCACTAAAGTGTGTGCAGAGAGGAAACAAGAAATAAAAGGCGAAGGATTTTTTTTGGCAAGTAGTGCTCACACACAGTACAGTGGAACTCGAGTGAACATATACATATTAGTGATTCATATATGTAACCCTCTATATGAACTGTATCATGTACAAAAAAAGAAGAGAGAGAGAGTACTCTGCGAAGGCTCCCTTAAAAAATAAGAGATGTATGTTTGGGAGCTGAGTGGAGAGAGCAAGTGAAAAAAAAGTGGGAAGGACCACACGGCAAGGATGTACTAGTTACCCTCACTTACATTATTTCCGCCAAGACTACAGTTGATCCTTCTTAGTTTTGGTATTTAGGTCGAATGTTGTAGTACAGAATAAGCTTGTTTGTAAAATTGCTTGAACCGAGAGAGAGTAAAAAAGTGTCATTTGAGATGGCGAATACGAAGTGCGAGCAAGGGACCATTCTAGTATATGGGACTCACTTGCCTGGGAAATAATATATCGTGGAAAGGTCCATATCATGCTCACATGTGTGATGAGAGAGAAAATAGTGTTTCTTTATCCGCTTAGGAATTCCCATTATCATCATCATAATCTTTTTTTCTGGTGAGATAAATGCTGCATTATTTTTTTCTTCCTCTCTCGTGTCTTCACTTTCACTCCACGAGAAACTCACACACAAGGCTGAGCAGCAGAACAGGGGACACAGTGATAACAATATGATACCCTTTTTACGGCAGGATACATGGCACAATTTATTATTTACCAGTTCAGCTATCACACAAGATAACATTAGTGTTTTCATTACTAGCTGGAAACAAATGTTATAATAACACACAAACACACATTATTACTATTATTATTATTACACACTAACATAATACTACATCTAGATCCTATACATATATGAACATACTAGAAAAAATAATTGGCCTTGATTATTGAATGTACTATTTACAAGAATAAAAAAGGAATGATTTATAGAACAATTTTCTGACACTAGATAACTAAATTTATGTTTATTTTTGTGACATGGAAAAAATGGTTCTTTTACTTATAACTCCTTTACATATCTCTCTACTAAGTACTTGCTCCATTAATATTCCTATTTTGATTTTGGAAATTTTTTTTGTGGAAAAAAATAAACAAAAGGAAAGAATTTAATAAAAATTTTAATGGTAGCATCTATTGTTTTTTGCTGAGAGGACGCTTATTTGTTTAGTTTTTTCTCTTTTGTTTATGAAAAAACGTTTCTTTTTGGTTTGATATGCAGAGCGTAGAATATACAATGCCAAGAAGGGCGGAGCATACCTGTGTACTACCTGTGAAATCACGGTCAAGCTCTCGTAGACGGAAGGGAGAAGGGAAAAGCAAGGAAACAGAGGTCTAAACTAAAACAATAAACCTGGCTTTTACTCATTTCTCCCCTCTACCAATTGCGACTACTGCGGTTGGAGAAAATTAAGAGCTTTGTTTGCAGTGAGTGAGCACAATTGTTGTTGTTGATTCGATAGAATTCCCAGGTATGTTTCGCCTAAACATAATTAAAAAAATGTTAAAATATGCGTAGAAAACCAAACAAAGAATAATTTTCATTTTATCCCGGGGTTTGTTTTTTGAGTTTCCCTCTTTTCATTTTTCTCTTCTGCTGGTCCGCAGTGATTTGTTTGTAGAAGATTTTCCGTTTTTATTACTTTGCGTGTTTGGCTGCGTGAAAATCTCTGCTTTGGAAAAGGTTACTTTGATTTGATTGGATTAATGTGGGGAAAGCAGGCATTGATTTACTTAGTCGACCTTACATTATTATTGTTTGTGAAAATATGCAAATTTGCGACACAGGTCCTTTAAGCTTTTTGGTGACCTCGAGTGTTGTGTGCTACATGATGAGTGAGAAGCATTAATTTGCATATTTTGCATGACGGTTTTCCACCCCCGCTTGATTTACACAAGAACTGATTGTTAAGCCTAACCGTTTGTCGCACTAACAATCCGATTTGCATATTGTAGTTTGTAGTAGCGAGGCAGTTTTGGGTATCGACTGTGAAATCCTTGTAAAAATGTGTTTCTTTTGTTCCATTTTCGGGTCGAAAGGTGCACAAGGCTGTAGCAACTTCACCAATCCAAGATCCAGGCATGGAGGGAGCGGCGCGCATGATGCCGGGAGCGAAGTCCCTCCATGTCCGGTTTATGGGGGTGGGGGAGGACAAGGATGGGCGGTTCGGTGGCGGTAGGAAAATAGTGCCAAGTAGTTACCTCAGTGTTCCGTATTCAGGAGTTCCCTCTGGGATAGTTAGCGGCTCAATAATTCATCCTCATGACCTGGGTCCAGGTGGAGGCGGGACGACGACAGAAAGCTCAGAATCCGAGACCGAAAATAATCACTCGGTTCTCGAGGAGGACACCACAACGACGCAAAAATTCCTTCTGCTCATTGATCAACTTTCCCTAGACCAGGTAATTATTGTATACAAATATTGTGCGTAATACTTTGTTGGTGGGGATTCATTTTATCTGCATGAATTTTCATATTAGATTCTTGCAGTTTGACAAACTTTATGATGGATTACCAAGTATATACCATCACCAAAATTATCATTGTTTTATTAACACTTTCCTTCTTTCTTTCACTTTAACTAAAGAGACGAACGAGGTTACCGTCTGTGTACCTACAATTGAATGTGACTACACTATCTTACTATCATTTTAGATGAGGCAGAGGACTGTTACAACTGGACAATCAAAGCCACGATCCGTGGCGATTTCCTCAGAGAGGTTAGCCGACATTTTGATTTTCTAGTTGTTTAGTATGACAATTTGTGTGACAATTTATAGTAGTATATGTATATATGCATAGTACATGTCTAGTTCTTTTGCGCCAAATTTCATTGTTGGATATTGTTTCATTGAATAAATGTTCAGCTTGTTTAAGCAAGTTAATTTTTGAATGTAGCCCTAATATGGTATTTTTCTTACCTCCACCCTGTTATCCAGCTTGGCGTCATCTACAACGGAAACTTTTATGCAATATCCGAGCATCCTGCTTACTACCCTGAGCAAGGCTCATCCGACCCGCAGCTTCCACAGGACTCGCAACAGGATCAACCTCCGCCGCCACTGCCGTCGCATCAAACTTCCTCCACTGGCTCACAGACTGGTTCTCGCAACTCCGCTGGTAATAATAATGGCGGTGGCAACAACAATTCCACCGGTCATCATCACCACCAGCCGTCAACGTCTCATGCCTCCCGAATTGATGACGAGGATATGAAACTTTAACATTCCCTTTAATACGATAGCTACAAAAACATTCTCAATATTGTTGTGCTCTCTTTCTCACACAAGACCTATTTCTCTGTATAATTACCTTCTACGTTACCTACCTAGACCTATACAAACAACAAAATCCTACAAATACACACATGCATATAATATATAAAAAATACCTATGTGTAAAAAAACCATACGTAAAACTAAATGAATACCTTTAACACAAGATTATTGTGTCGTCGACGATACAATATGAAAAAATGGACGGTTTCACTGATACGTCAAATGCATATTACTTTGTAAAACTACAGAAATTTTATTGTTATAAATTATTATCACGTGTATGTATTACTTGAAACATTTTTCGTCTGCAGTAGTGTACCTCATTTTTACTGAGGAAGACAGAAGGAAGGATAAGTTACTATGTGGAGAAATGAATACACCCCGAAACAAGCGTTATTAAGTTTCCGATTGTGTATAACACAAGAAACTGATCATCATTCTAATTACCTATCTGAAGCTTTCAGGATTTCGAGAACAATTTTGTGCACCTATCCTAAAAAATACTGCAATGTGTTTCAGAACGAACTGCCAATGAAAACTATCCAAAACGAACTTGAAAAGAGTCAAAACAAGAATTACATTATCTATTTCCTTTCTTTCACTTTTCTTATCACGTCTGCTATAAAAAAAATTCCCGAGAGCAAAAACTAAGTAGGATATGTATGAGCCTTCTGTTCAAAATTTTCTTATCACGTCTGCTATAAAAAAAATTCCCGAGAGCAAAAACTAAGTAGGATATGTGTGAGCCTTCTGTTCAATGATATCATAATATTATGCGATTCGGTTCGAAATTAAGATGCAAGCAGGGAAGTTTATAGTATTTAAACAAATTCGCTATATGTATCTGTGTATCAATTACTGAGATTTGTGCACGTGCACCTCCATAAATAGAATTAGTTTTTTTGACGGGGAAAAATTTAACATGATGCCTCTCTCTCCGTGAAGAAGAGCCAGAAAAAAAATAAACAGAAGTAGTAGAAGCACACGGAAACAACGCAAAAAAGTGGTGTATGTATCATACAAGTAATTTATTAATTACACATATATTTTGTCTCTTTTTCTACTTATCTATCTAGCGTAAAACTTGATGTTCTTCAACAATGTGCCAATTCAAAAAATACCATTTGGGTCATTGGAACCAAAAAAAATTGTAACGTCTTGTTCAACAAGATTGCCAAACGTAGCGAAGAAGAGAAAAGGGAAATTTGTCGAGATGTTATTGTAAAAGAGATACCAACCACATCGCATCAAAACGAGAATTTTTAATGTGTAAATGTGTATATCTTTAAAACAAAAAAAACCAAGAATGTATTTGATTAGTTCGTGACTTTCTCAACTCAGTTTTTTGGTGAAAGTTGCTTCAAACAATATTTTTTCTTGTTGCTTCGAGGAATGGCTGCGGACACAGTGAAAAAAAAACTGCCAAGGTATCCGGAATTGAAATATGGTTATAAAAAATAGGTATTGACTCATGTATTACAAAAAAGCATCCTGAAGATATCAGTGGAGGACGTATGGCCACTGACTACTTTTTGCGAGAGAAAAAAAATGTAGAGAAGTTTGTATAAATGTACATGAAACGGTACTAATTCAACAAAAAATATACATATGTACACCAAACTCATGTGCAAATGATCCATTGAAAAAAAAGAAGTTGCAATACAACGGCCAACCACATTTGCATACACAAAAAAAACAGAATTTGATTGAGGTCATGTGTCAGCATAAAAAATATTATCTAGTTAAGAAAAAAAATGAAAAAGCTCACTGGATTCTCTTTTATATCGTATGTAAAAGATAACTTTTAAAAATACATTACATTAATTTACAAAAACATACGCTACTCTACCGTTAATAAAAACAATGGATAAGCTGCCATATAAAAAATACCTATCTGAAGATTGACGGTATATATAGAAATGTACCACGCATACGAATCTATACTTACTCTAAGTTAATAATATCTTACGGATAACTTAATAACGGTATTATAAACTTATCTAGGCAGTTTAACAAAACAACAAGAACTCGGAGAATAATACTTCAAAAAAACTACACACAACAGATTATTAAGGGAAAAAATATTACTGTACTTACAAGAATGGTGACTGTCTTCAAAAACTACTTATAAAATTATGCGTATTCACTTCTGCATTTATAAATTTTTTGCCGGGATGATGATGGCAAAAAAAACATGCAAACCAAAACGTGTAGATCTTAGGAAGATAATTGTGAATGAATGTTATTCCGTGTGCACTGTACTGTTTTGTTGAAAACTGATTATCAATTATTGATATTCCTAGTGTGACTTCCATATTTTCAGTAGTTTCTCTCAATGTTCCAAGTAACCTTCCAGTTTGAAATGCTGAAACCGTTAAGGATAACCTTCAAAAGCAGGCTTCCATGTGTACTTAACATTCCATACAAATCTATACATTATTTCTGGTGGATCGTTGTTGTGAATATCTCTTGTTATAAATTGTTGAGAAATTAGTTATCTATTGTGCACCAGAAGAAGAACTCTATAATTTTTGGAGGGAGTTTGCTCTATTATTAATTAAATAGGATTATTTATTTTGTAGGTGTGCGTGAGCATAAAAAAATTTGTGGTTAGTATTTTTTAAAAATGAAAACAACAAATCCTATTATATCTACCTTTTTAGATATGAACTAACTAAAAAAACAACTTTTACTACATTTACGTCATCGACCTAAACAACTCAAATCGTTCAAAACACACACATATATACTTTACAACTGGTTTATTATTGTTATCTAACAAGTACTCATCGTGCTTTTTATTGTGATTTTTATTTTTTAACAGGAAACAGATTACTACTTACTAATATTAAACCAACAATTTACATGCATATTTGCGTCATATTTGTGTAAAAAAATATATAACTTATCGTAGCTGGGGAAAAGGCAGGATTAGTTGTTCATGTTTCGTCAAAAAAATATGCAATCTCAAAAAAGGCTTCTTTTTACTACTATACCGTTAACACTAATTAGCCAAATAATGCAAGAAAAAAGTATTAACAAAGTCATTATCTGTATAAAAAACGATCCTCCTTTTAAAGAAAAATAATTAATGGATACTATGTAAATGCTTAGGTGTACAGGGAAAACTCGCAGCCCATCACATAATAATTATTGTTAACTTCACCTAATGGCTACATGTAATGGATAATCAACAAAATTAATTAAATAATATAATTAACGAACTATAAGGACTAGATAAGGAAGCATTGCATACATAGGTGAAAAAAATCTGAGGCAACGTGGTAAAAAAATATGGTGAAGTCAAAAATCGAAACCGAAATGCACAATTAGATAGTAAGAGCTATTATTCATACAGAATGCGAAGAAAACATTGTTTTTTTCGTAATCAAGAAAACCAGTCTAGAGTATTATTATACTTGAGTGAAAAAAAACTATGAAAATGCAATATTGTCATTGTATACTTTGTGTCAAAAAAACGCAGTTAAGTTGGTGAAAGCACATGTAGACAACTGCAGGAATTTATTATTTCAACAGTTATGATTACAAAAGATGTCTTTTAATAATCCAAATGTAGAGTCCTTTCGGTGGACACAAAAGAAGATGATGATATGCAAGCAAAAAATTTTGTTTGCTACAAAAAAGTGGTACTATTACATGTTATAAACATACGTAGAATTTACTCCTCGCACACACAGCTTGTTTCAAAGGAAACAATATTGCTACTGTTCAATTAACTAAATGAGACCCCTTCGTGAATGTGACATTGTTATCTTTACATATTAAACACTTTATGGTAGCGCACAAATCCAGCGAGCTGTTTTCTACGAAATGGAAAGTGTAGATTCGAAACACACAAAAAATCTTTCTGTTCAAAGCTAGCTCTAGAAGGAGGAGTACTAGATTACACAAATAATTATATTAACTGATATGTGATGTGAGCGTGCTAGGTTGTCTTCCGTGACTTTTGTTAATCACTCTCGCAGCAGCAGATATAAAAAAAGATGCGGGGAAGGATTTCTCTGTAAAATAAAATATTATATCAGTTGGTCATGAACAGTTTATCAGTATTGCCGAGTTAAATAGATACCAGGAGAGTTTCGGTGTTTTTATTACCTCAACGTAATACAATTGTAACTTTCTCTCACTTGAATTTGCATCAGTAAGTCCCGTTGAGTTTCCACTGAATAAGACATAAATGACTCAGCCAAAACAAAACTGCTCCTTTCTCAAAAACCACATGGATATTACATATATGCAATGATACTCAGCTTGATGCATTTAAAACGTTCGAGTTTTAGTAAGAATCTTTTGGGAAATTAGTTTAATCAACAATCCATCATACATACTGATCTTGCTTCCGATCTTGGATAAGCAAAACAAAGTGAGACGTTGAGAGAAGTTCTTTAAGATTTTAATTAGATATGTTCTGTGTATGAGTTACGTAAAAAACACACAAAGTACATATACGAAACAAATATTTATTGCACAGCAGGCTGCAGGTCAGCAGGTTGTCATTCTGAAAAAAAGGTGCTGTCTTGTTATTGTGCTACTTTTATCAGTATATATTTGACACTACAGAGTTTCTTGCATGAACTACACAGATATGCTTGGAAGGATGTTTAGAAGTGTTTTTCATTTCTTCTTTATGAGAACTATTTATTTAAGGTGTTTCCTTCTTGTCACTTCTATGATGATAAAAAAATGTGCGCAAAAATACCCACCAAACATCTTAAGGAACATTTGGGGATGAATCGGAAACAAAAAATGGTTCATCCATTTTTTCTCCCAACTTTAGCTCGTCAATACATACTCGACTACTAAATATAGTTTTAAAAAATAATCCAGTGTCTCACACTGGATAAATATTCAAAGTGTTCATACCTGAGCGTGGTCAAACCTTAATGACAAAAAAACATGTGCACACACATTCAACTATAGCTGAAGAGTAAACGTTGACGTGAAATATGTATACTAAAAATATAATTGACTTTTGTTACTGGTTTTGCAAACGAAGAGCCAAACAAAAAAACAAACTTGAAGTAGACAGACTCGCTGACCTCAACAAATATTCGTATTTGGGTACCTAAAACTGGCGATTGTTATATGATTATTGTTGGTAGTGTAAGTTTAATTAGATTAATAGAAGCTGTGAAAAATAGGCACTTCAAGCGCTCTTTTAATTAAAAAAGCTTGCTCTTTTGTTGGTAAATGAGCAGCGAGGTATGATTATTTTGAAAACTTATTAATGAAAACCAGAAAGTTTACACCATTCCATTTTGACATGGTCACATATTTGGATTTACGCTTTAATTTGCAGTATTTTCAATTGAATTTCTTTGTTATGAATAAATATCTTTTCTGGTTATCTTAGCCAAATAAAACTCACTTTATCGTTTGCTGCAAAAAATACTTCCCTACAAAAAATGATTTGTTGTGCAGTAAAGTGTAAAAAATACGATGAGTGTTGGGTCGCAAACAACACAAGAGCGTTTGTATTCATTATTATAATAAAAAAATGATTACATGTAATGCATACTTTTCGTTTTCCTCGGATATTAAAAGAAGAAAAACTTTTTCTACAAACAGGGCAGCACAGAGC